>JANVCC010000076.1:11715463-11823754 GCA_025345505.1 Todiramphus chloris collaris | reverse complement strand
AAAGGCTTCACCAATCCACTGTCACACTAGACTGAATTACTGCCCCACCCATCTGTCTTGTCTTCTTTGTTTTTTAAAAAAAACCCCAAACCACTAATGTAGAAGCTTGAACCCTGCTCCATCTAACTAACCATCACAGTTAATGAGATAGTTACTGGGAATTGAGTTGTGTGCATGGAGGTGTAGGGGTTTTGGAATTTTGGAGCCATTGGGCTCATTAATAAGGATGCTGCAAGAAACTTCTTGAAAGTATTTCTTCAGAACCGAGAGAAATCCTGGGTTACTCCTCTTTGGAGACAGACAAGAAGGCAATCTCAAAATCTGTACATCTCTCCTGACAAAAAGTGTGATTCCTGACCTAAAGAAGTGAAGAAAGGAAAAGTCTGCTCAGCGGGAGCAGATAAATTGATTTCCCAGTCTCAGCAGGCAGGAAAGCAGAATGTAAAGGATGGGTTGTGAATATTGGTAAGATTTGGATCGAGAGGCCTGAAATTTTGGTGGGCAGAAAGTAGCTACTCTATAATTATAAAGACTAAGAAAGAGCTTTTATTATAGTCTTAGTTCTGGTCCTCAGTCCTAAAATCCTTAAAACAGTACTGACCTCAAACTTGTTAGGTGTGGGCTGGGAACAAGGTTAACATATATTTTTAAAGCCAGTTTTGCAATGAATTGGAAAAAGGATCTCTGAATTACAACAGCCTAGCAGAGAAACTCACGACAGTCAGGAAAGCCCAAACATGCCAGCTACCACCCACACTTTCCACTGACCAAATCCCCAAACCAAAGTACTCAGCTGCATATATGGTATACAGTATGTTTTTCCTACAGAGAAGAACTAGACACAGTCAACTAGTGTTGACCATCACTGTAAAGTAAATATTTTCAAAGCATTTCAATTGATTTTAGAGTAAACATAAAAACTAGGTGTATTTACTGCTATGAAATACTGCTCCCTTACAGGGAACACACCATGTAATGACACTAAGGGCATTTTATTTCTGTATTTTACAAAGATACCTGCTTTTCACCCACTGGAGAAAATCCAGGCTGCTGAGTTACTGATACAGGAAAGTGATAACAACACAAAATCTTTTGCAAACAAAACAGAATGAGCACATTTCAAGAATATACTGAAATTTCAAGTTACCTGTTTTTCTAGGCATCTATAAACCTCTGAGGATTCAATACAAGGTTTTTCTAATCTGCCTTCTCTTTATTCAAGAACTTAAATAGTTAAACAGATAGGATAGCTAATAAAGTCCCAGGATGACAAAAACGCATATGTTTGGGATAACAAACCACAAACTGAGGAGGAAGAGAATTTGCAGCTACGTTTTTATACCATTATTTTCTCAACATAGTTTTATTACATTACAAAGATGGAAAATATTAAATCCTACCATAACTAATATTTAAAATGTGTTTAGAGTATTCTACATGAGGCCTCTTTCAGTCTGTTGGACAGATGAAACTGAACTGTCAACTTCCTTTTAGTAAAGTTTAGCCCTTTCATTTTTTCATTTTTGCAAAGTACATGATGGAATATTTGGATTTGAATTATTTTCCAGGACTACATTCAAAATTAAAATTCAATTTCAATCTTTTTTTTTAATATATACAAATAAGGGAGATGGTCCTTTTACTGCTTATGTGTAGCTTTGTAAAAATTTGGTTCTTCAAAGACCAAAATAGCTGTCAAACTATTTTAAATCACTTTAAACAGCAATAAGATAATTTAACATCATATTCCGTCTTGTGTGAACTTTGTACACACCCTGAGCATATTTTCTTGCTAAGAAAATAAGTTCCTGATATCTTCAAGATACTTTCATGAACCTGGGATCTAAGTCCAAATTTTTGATGCTAAAAGCTCTTTAGCTGCTGCTTAGCTCTGGACATGACTAAATTCTGTGCCCTAAAGGTTTTGGGTTCCCTGTGTCCCTTAAAGTACACTTCTTATGCACATGTCAGAATTCTTCCATTGTCATAGGCCCAGCAGTTCAGTACCTTCCTAAATATCAAGCCTGTTCCAGATCCAGGAATGCAGTATTCCTCTTCTTCAGATGTCTGGAGATGGTTAAGCTGCTCAGTACTTGCAGAGAATGCCCAAAGATGCCAATATTGTCAAACACTCCTGAAACTCCAGTTGTTGATGAACCTTTTTTTTTTTTTTAAGGCTACTTTGAAGGAAAAGATCTTTCCTGTATATAAACCAGACAATTGATGCCCAGGAAGACAAAGACTACTTTCTTTCATTGTGATTCAGATTTATTAGCCCTCAGCAAAAACCCTATGCACCAGGACACAGTCTTCTCTTTGTAAATGCACAGATTTCTGATATACTCCTCTGAAGCTTAGTCTACACTACGAGGAGGAAAACCACAAGATTTGATCATCCGTATAGGAGGCAAAAGCGTGACTACAGCCCTGTGATCTACTGCTCACTGCATTTCCCTAAGGAAGTGAGATGTCCCTCCAATCTTCACGTGTTCCAACCAGTGACATCTAACATGAAATCTGTTACCAGGCACTTGAAAGGAAAACAATGCTTTAAAGCAAACCTCTAAGCCTTGCTCAGTTCTTCAGGAGAAATTGTTTGGCCCGTGTCCTCATGGCAGGGGAGTGGTGAGAGGTGCTGCTTTGTAGCACTGCAGCACAAGGATTTCAGGGCTTCCTTTGGTGTCCCCTTATTGTAATCTCCACATCAGCATGTTGGCTTTAAGCAGATGCCTGCTTAGTGTGATGGCCATTTTAGATCCTCACACACCACGCACAAAGGTCTACCTGCCCATACTGGGTCTAGATTCCATAAGGTTGAACACCCACAAGCAAGGCTCCGCAGCACTTGGTTTTAGGAAAAACAAAAAAAAAGCTCTCCCCTGCATCTCAAACACAATTTGTCAAACTGGCATCCTGTATCATTTGTAAACAATGGCTGATTAAATCAACAGCTTTTCACTGAAACAAAACATGCATCTTACTTTGTGTTTAAGGCCATAATTCACTTCCAGTTCCATAAGCAGCACACTTTTTCGCACATTTAAAGTCTTCTGGAGCTCATCAAAAGTGGTATGAATGTCATCTACAATGCTAGCCTTTTGGTTGGTTAACTGGTGTATGATTTCAGATATAAAATGAAGTGCTGAGTCGATCTCTGGAAGCCTGAGGGAGGGATTAAATGACAAAGAATGCAGTTTCAAAAGTCTTTAAACATTGGCCCTTGCCCTGGTATCTTTCGATGAAACAACCTCATCAGCAAGCTGTCTTTAAACTCGGTCATTTCCCAGAAGTTCATTCCTTTTATTACCACAGAGTGATTTTGGTCTGGTAAAATAAGGCTAAGCCAAGACTTTTCCATGTGGAAATATATTAGACTTTAGGCATTTCTGACAATGAGGCCTTGGATCCTCTGTCCTTTAAGCAAATGTACCTACTTCAGAAGGTGTAAGTACATCTGCCCTGCTTTTCTTGGGGGGTTTTTTGTTTTTTTTTTCATTGGTCTTTCTGCCAGCATAGTGTTTGCACTAGTCTTACCAGTCTTCTAAGCACCCGTATTACTTGTCATTAAATTCATGACTGGCTAGTACTCCTTAACATTTTATGCCACTTTCTTTGGAGGGTGCTTGGATTTCTTATGGAGTCTATTTTGCAAAAGATGGAAAGGAATCTTTTGCTCTTTTCTTTAATCCCTCAGTGCATCACACTCAATGGATTTTTTTTTTTCTTATGCTGGCCTCACTATTCCCACTTTCTAGGTAAAGGTCCATGGCACCACCACATGAAAACATCCACCCGAGGTAGCACAGGAAGCCAGCAGTAGGAAAGAAAATGGAAAAAAACCCAGTGTAGTCTCCATACCTTTTGTTGACAGCATCCAACTGGACTTGAAGAGAAGCCTTGTGTTGCTCCACCACATCCTTGAGTGGTACCGTGGGATGCTCTGCGTGTTCTCCCTCTGTACACTCCCGGCACATGGCTGTCTCACAGGACTGGCAGTAAAACTCCATCACCTGGAAAAGGGCACAACTATAAATTCAGACATGGCAGCAGTATCATCATTCAAAGCTTATCTTACTGGATCCAAGCTCTGAAACAAAGTTTCTCCCTTCTTAGACACCAATATTTAGTACCTAAAACACATTCTTATGTGTTTCATATCAAAATGCATGTTATTCTATCAGAAAGAGTCAGAAGACCGGCCTGGGAAACAGAATGCTGGACTTCAAGGCTGGCCCTAACATCATCCTCATACTGTGTAATGATAAGTTTTGTTGTTTCTCTCAACTACTCCATGAAAAAGCCTCAAAACCCAGGGCATTCAAGTCCCCTCGCTAACTCGGTCCTTAGTCCCCCCAGAGGATCTGCCAAACAAAGTGTAAACTTAGGCTGGTTTTCATGGCAGGGTCACTCAGAAAACATGTACTTGACAGCGTGTTTGTTTGCTAGAGAAAAACACCATAAATGAACCAATGTGCTGCAGGGGAAAATCTCCATATCCCATTATTCATCCCTTAAAACCATCAAAACCTCATATCTGAGATTATAATAAGAGTGCTGATCTAAACTTGAAAGAGAAGGAGATTGTTTCAACCTGCTATGTACCCAGTAAGTTGCTATCGAGATAAAAGAATATCTTTACATGTAATAAATACCCAAAATTCTGAATATATTCATGAAGGGAAATAAACAAAAAGGGGCTGTGGCCAAAATCATACATTAGTCAAAATAATGCATATATATGCAAATTGAGACTGTCTTTTACAGCGAGGAAGTCCTTGAGCACAAAGCATTTTAGGCTTACTAAAAGTATACAAGGAAGCTCGTAGTTTATGCTTCAAAGCAAGACACCAGCAGCCCTCTTGCATTCAGGACAGCAGCAGAACCTTAATTAACTCAGCTGATGCTTCTGGAACTCAGAGCCCCTTGCACAAAGTCAGTGGTACTGAAGATACAAGCCAACAAGAAGATGGTTGTGTCAGGTGAGCAGAGGGACCTGTAACAATGCCAAGCAAAGCAGCTGGCTGCTCCGAGATATCTTGAGAATTAGGAGGGGGAAGTAAGAACCATGATTTGCATGTGGCTATTAGCATTAATAAGGATTTTCCTCTGATAAGCTCCTTTCTGTCTTATTCCTATTCTTCCCTCTTATCTGAATTCACAAGATAGGCATTCACACGCAATGAGGGTTTAGGCATTCGTTGGCCATTCCTGTAAGCCACTTGGAAGAAAATTGGAAAGCTGCTCCAAATAAACCGTGTAAGATCAAATCTATCAGCAAGGGAAAAAAAAAAAACCAAAAAAAGAGAAGTAAACCACCTAAACAATGACAACCCCATCAACACTACTCCAGTCACTGTGAATTTATCAGTCTCACAGCAGCAGACCCTCTGAGGCCTCACAGTTACTTTGGTAGGCAGTAAGATGTGATGCAGTCTTAGAGCGCATAGAGGAAGTGAGTTAAGCAGAGTTTAGGACTTAAACTCTTTTCAAAGGCTTCAAAAATCTGCAAGCAAAACCAACCAAAAGGAATAATATCTTTATTAGGAAATTCTTAAATCTTTTTATGTTGTCAAAAAAAATACATTTCTTTTGAATGTGTGTCAAAAGTTCATCTTTCTTCCTCTTCATAATTTAATACTTAAGTTCAAGATATTTTAACAAGCCCTTTACTTATTCAATATTTTTATCTTCAGATACAATGATTTTCTGTTTCCTACTGAATACCTCGTAATAAACTCCGTATTTGCAGCAACATATATAAAATAGAAAGCATCTCATTGGCATATTAACCTTTAGCTTAATCAACTTTCTTCCTCATTATTCAAGCACCAGAGAATCACATAAGCTACAGTGGTAACAGCAAGCAGACCACACAGACCTAATGTGTACGTCTGCACAGAAATAGTATTCTTTGCCTCAGCCAAGTTCAAAATGTTTTGAGTCAAGAAGCTTTCATTTTCCATTAAAATATTTGGATATAGGTGAAGGAGAAACAAATCCTAATATTAATACAACTCAGGCTTCAAGTGCCTAGATAAGCTGATTTCCTAATATTTTGTCTAGCATTTCTTAATCAGGTAAGATTAATTTCTAACTACAGACAGACATGTATTACTGGCTTTTCCTCTCTCCCCTCCATGCCCAATATTGAGCATCACATTTTGTGACATTCCCAGAAAGCATTTCATGATAACAGGTTTGCTTTATGAAGCATCTCAGAAAAAAAAATATTTGCTGAATCCCTCCTTTCCTAATTGAAGAGAGCTCTTGGGCAGGATATAATATAGCATCCAACACTGGATTCAGTTCTATTTCCACTGAAGTCTATGAGAACATTCCCATCAGCTCTAATGAAATGTGAATTAATATCCACTGGTTCTGAAATCCCATCCACTAACTCCCATCTTAAACCAGACCAGCATATTTCAGCACAGTGTTCTAATTATTCTAATTAGAGATCTATGCATATCTTCACTACTGTAATGTAATTGAATTTATAGAAACTTTTTAATTTGCGTAATCAAGGAAGCAGGTACTTCTGAATAAGATTTCACAAAGCCAAAGCACACTAATTCCAGCCCTTCGAAGTTCAGGTCTTGAGAAAAAGTCTTTCACCAATCACAAGCCCCACTTCTCCAAAATCACATTTGAATAATCATATTGTTCACCCTGTGCTTTCTATTTGTTTGAATTAAAACAGCAGTCCAGAGAAGAAGAGTGAGTATGCTCTTTGCCAGTGTTCTCCTCACATGCTTAATTCCTCTCCCAGAGATGGTGGGTACCTTAGCTTTGCATGTTTTGGCTTTTAGATGGATTTAAATTTGGATTACCTGAGGGCACTTGCCATATATCTAGTAAAATTGAGAACGTGGGTTTTTGTTCTCCCTAGTCGTAGCTATTGCCTTAGCCATGCAGTAACCCTGAAAGCTGTAAGCAGATTGGAAAATAAGTTTTGGAAGACTGTCATAACTTAAACAACATGCTTATGTGCAAGTGAACCACCCAAATCCCTTGTATGACTTTCCAATTCAGTCAGGTATGATTGTATCAGTCACACTACTGCTTCCTAATGCTATTAAATGTTCCTTGTGAGGCAGAACAAAATTTTGCCAGCAGTGAGCTCAATTTATTAGTTCCAATGCTCATTAAGAACCTAACTTTGACATTTGGATCTTTTTTATTTAGCCTCAATGACACACTTGAATATTCCAGAGTACAGGAAAAAAATTAAATTACACTGTAATGGGATACACAAGCAAATGACATAGTGAGAAGCACAGAGCTGAGGAAAAAACCCAAGGTTTAAAGGGTACATTGTGAAGTGAATTCATCAGAATATCAAGGATAGCTGCTGTTGTATTTTTCTAAGAGAAGCACACATTCAGTAAGCAACACCTTAAGCACAAGTTCAGGAAATGTATTTCTAGGCAAGATCTTATACCTGTCAAGTTGCCAAGCTATTCTGTGATCTTTTGAGAAGAAGCTAGTCAGAGATAAGGCATGCTCTCTTGTTGCAAGCGTTTAATTTAATATTGGGTATGCTATCTTTTTACACTCTATCAGCAGAAAATACACTGCACCTCTAAAACATGAATACTAGACTCTGGGCTGGCTTTCACTTCCAATTCAAATAAAAATGAAGCATGGACTTTTCAGGATGGGTGAGGCTGCACCACTCATTGCACTTTATGAAGTCATGGACCTAGAATTTCACATCCTTCCCTGGCCTGGCTGTTGTACATGCCCCTGAATGATTATAGATGGATGTTTCCAAGCCAGGATGTTTATATCCAAGAAGAGCTACAGGTGTTTATCATCTGAGAAAAAGAGCTGATCTAATTTTAATGTGTAGGTAGAAGATAAGAGTATTCTTTTAGGTTCAAAAGTTCCATAACATACGTGCCCTATTACCCTGATTTAACAAGAACATGTATTTGTGCTCTGTGTTGGGTAAATATGAGGAAGCATTTGCTTATAGTCCAAGCACAGGAAAGTCTCATGTTAAGATACTGCAAACCAAGTGTCATTTTTTATAAGAACACACACAACAAAGATGCCACAACAGAGGATGAGAGGATGAGATATGCACAGAAGGAATAGGATACAGACACACATATGGAAAATATGAGTGGTGGGAATAAGAGACCAACTGGAAGGGAAAGCATCTAATCCTGTCGAAGGCTAAATTACAAGCTGACAGGCAAGCCAATGAGAAAGCATCTGCGCATCAGTTTCTATCTGATTTTAATCAGGTTTAAATCCAGCATGGCTGGAAAGATTGAAAAAACATGTTTAAATAGAAACTTATTTCAAAGCTAATACAAAGAAAATCCGGTAGTATATAAATTAAATAGATCTGATGCAGATTTTTCCCTTGGTAGTAAAAATACAATGGTTCTGACCCTACCCCAAGCAATAAGTAAAAATCAATGGAGAGAGGATTCAATGCAGAATGATTACTGGTTCTGTGAAGGTACCTCCAGCTACCACCTCAGTCCTCTCTCACTCCCTGAAGCCCTGAACAAAGGTCTAATGTGTGCACATAATCTTTTCATTTCCTAGCTCCATTCGGCATCCTCGGCCTCTCCACAAGTCTCCAGATACTTCCTGAAGTAAGAAGATACTCCCATCATGCACTACACAGCATCCTAAAAGGCAAACTATGTTTCAAAGACAGCCAAGTTAAGTTTGGTTTACAGAACTTACAAGTCCACCTTTCCCTAAAAGAAGTTCTCAGAGAGGTATAAGGTGACATAGTTTTAATTGCAGGAAAACCATTTCTTTCTAAGCACACCCTAAGCACCATAACTGATAAAGCAAAATGCAAATCAAGTACCATCTTCATTTTGAGATTTTTTTTTGCCATCATAATCAAATGGCTCCTATCACAATTTCTATGTCAAAAAAGAACTATGATTCATGTTAAGGAGAGTCAATAAAATGCAAGTACAAACTAGGAAGGTATTAATCAGTAACCACTACACACACATAGGTAGAGTAAACATTAAAAAAAGTTACAGCAGTTATTCATTAATCAGTTCTACAAGTCCACCTAAATTCCAGCAGGTCAGTAAAGGACAGTGAAGCTGTTCCTCTGTGAGAATAATCACTACCTATCCACTGAATTATTCCTGTGCAACTCATACACCTACAATAAGTATCAAATAAAATATCAAAAAAAAAATCAAATAAAACAGTCCCCAGAAAGCTGTCTTAGAATACTGGCATGTATTTCTTGGCTCACATAGAAGCACAGCGTTCAGTTTACAACGCAGCATCACTCAGCTTTGCAACTTGGTCTACCTAGATGTTTGCATAAGCCTGGCTATGAAACAGGAGCTTATACGACTACCATGAAGCCACGTATGTTAACACTGAAAATTGTGAAGCAAGCAGAGCTGTGCTTGTAATAATCTGGGAATACTTCTGGAGTTGGGGGTACTTGCCAGTGAACACACTGATATGATTTGAGGGTGTATGTGGGGGATGGTGGGCCAAAAAAGTATGTGGAGAAAAAAAACCCCAAAAACCAGCATCCAAGGACTGATACAGAAGATGAACAAAACACTGCAGATAAACTGAAGCTCTCTGTTTCTAGCCTGTGCTGACCCACAGCATCGTGAGCTAGGACACGCTTTTATTTGGCTCTGTGTTAATATTCTCACATACCTTTTGGTACTGCTTTAATGTGCAGGCCAGTTAAGCTTGTAAGATCCCTGCCACATGCTGTTTGAACAAGCACACTGGTTCCCACTGTAACAGTTGATTCTACAAGCAAGAGAACTATGGAAATCCATCCCAAGGTGTCAAAGGCACCAGGTTCATTGCTTGCAGGACAGCAATCTTGACCACATGTGCTAAAAGACAGCATCATCCAAGATAACTGGTAAGGTGAAATAATTTAAGATGCTGCACTAAAAGCATTTGAGTTAATTCTAAGAACCACTTGTCCTTTCTTGACATAGAAAAATCAAAGAACTAGTGTGATTTCAATTCCCCTACTATATTTTAGAACAAAACATCCATGCCAAACCAGACCAGATGGTACATACCAGTGTCTGTACATATCACAGGAGCTCATCTCACTTACATTTCCATCGTGATTGGGGCAGGACAGCGGTTTGCCCGCAGCAACAGCGGTGACGGTCTCCAAGATGGAGGACTCTTCAATGCTGTTGTCCGGCGTTCGTTGCAGGACATCCATCAGGTTTGTGATAAAGAAGTTGTTCTGGAGTGCAGAAACCCCTTTCTCTGGCAGAATGGAGGTCTGGCGGCACACGGGGCAGGAAAGGGTTAAGCTATGTGCTGGAATGTAATTCTGTAAGCACCTATGGGGAAGGGAGGTGGAAGGGGAGAAAGAGAGAGGCAAAGTATCATCAAAGAGGAAAAAAAAAACCCTTCAATTTAAGAAGTTGCTGCCCCTACTCATAAAAGGAAAGGTGCATCACCAGGCTTCAGAAGCAAAAGTGGTCAAGGGGATTATTTTGTTTCCTCTAAACATTTTTTCTTCTGCCATATAAAAAAGAGGTTCAATAAACTGACATCATTATATGTGCCTTTCTTTGAGATATTTGTGCAGAATGGATGTCCAGACATCTACTGCATCCTGCTCTCAAGATAGTAAAAAAGATGAACTATCAGATGAAGTTTGACAGACATGAAGTTATTGCATTAAGTATTTGAGCCTGTGTCTTTAACTTACTAACCAGTGGTTGACCCTTGGCTTTCCAATAGAATCTCCTCTATTAACTTGTACTTGTGGGTTTAGTGTATCAGAGTTAAAACCTGGTCCCAATGGAAAAATCTTCCATTTATTTAAATTAGGAAAGTTATTTGGCAATTAGCCAGAATCAACAGAGCTCTCTCTACTACTAAAGATGCATGCCCTAGGTTATCAGTTTATGTTAAGGGGAGTTTTTGGTTTTTTTAATTTTTTTTTTGGTGGGTGGCATTGTTGTTGGGGATTTTTTTTGAAATTTCACAGAATACAAATATGACCCAAAAGTTCTGTGATCAACAATATGCAGCAGACTGGTAGAGGTGACAGTTAGTGCCACTTTTGGCTTTGAAAATCCAGTTACCAGCTGCTGGACATGCAACATCCAACTGCGACTGGCAATTCAGTAAAGTCTCCTAAGCACAGAAAGCTTTGCGGAATGCAGTTCTTAAGGAGTCTAAAATGGGAGCAGTGCTACACCAAATTCCTCAGGAGATACCAACCAAGAAAGTGTGACCTCACATGGCTACAAAGCTCTTATCCACTTCCAGGGACTTTGCTTACACCACTGTTCATCCTCCCTTGGCAGCTGTCCTCCTGACCCCCCCAGTAAGGGCTCTGGGAAAGGAGTGCTTAGGCTTTGTACATCAGCAGTACATTGGAAGAGTTTTTCCAGCCTCTCTCCATAACCAGACCAGCATAAGAGGATTACAGTGAAAACCAGAAGCTGACCTTAGGATTTACACATGAACTGAAGTCAAGAAACTTAAGACATGGTGGTGAAAATCTTGACTTTGCTGACTTCAGTGAGAGTTTCACTGCTGACTTCAGTAAAGTCAGGCTTGCTGCTCTTCTACAAAAGACAATTTCATCTGACACACTCACATTTTTTCTTGCCCCCCATGCAAACTTAGATATACACACCATAATACCAACTGACAGGTGGAAATCTCCTGAACTAAATGCCCACAAAAATACCGTTTTTTATTGCTCTCATGTCATTCAGTATGTAATCCACAGAGCTACAGCCCATCATCACATAAAGAACTCTAACCAACAGTTCATCAGATCACTTTTCTGCAGATGCTGTATTCCCCTGCACCATTTGATAGATAATATAACATTAAAAATATCACTAAGTATATTCAGTTCATTCAGCTGAATGCAGCAGAAGGCAGGTTGCTGGTTTATCACATCTCTTTTCAGAGTTTTTCCATTTCAGGCATCCAAGCTGCAGAATAATGAAGACACTTAATCACTGGTTATTAATAATGTATAGATCATGGCTCACCCTTGGACATTACAGGATGGGATAGTTATTTCTCTGCTTAGTAAATCAACAAAGAAGGGGGTTTATTGTTTCTAATTATAGAATAATCAGTGTAAATTTAAGACTACTAATTTGAGGTCTACGTTCTGACTGACATCACCTTTCACACCATTGTTACTGTAATCATTGGTTTCATTAGTTTTTATTTATTCTTGCATAAAGGGAATGTATTCCAAATATCCCACTGCTGTATCTTCTTCCTGCCTGCCACAAATAAGTGTTTTTCTACACCCCTGGCTCTTCAGCCTTCCCAGACTTGATTGTGCCTTAACATCACCTTTAGAAGCAGAAAGACAAGTCTCTGTCCACTAACGGATGCCAAGTTCTGTGCTTACTGCAAAAGACAAATACTTAGTTACAAGCAGAAGGAAAGGACTTACCTCTCACAGAAAGTGTGCAGGCAGGGGAGTACTTTGGGGTTCTTGTAACGGTCCAGGCATATGCTGCAGATCAAAAACTGCTTGTCAATCTGACGGACCACGGGACTTGGGATGTTGGAGCCTTCACTGGCCATCCTAGACCACTGACATATGAGTCCTGTTCCCTTCTACCCTGCACACTGCTGGAGTGGAGTGGGGGGAAAAAAAAAAAAAAAAGAAAAGAACAACAATGGCTTTTAAACTCCATGAAATAGCACAATCAACAACTAATTTGCTCATGTTTCATCCCTATCCAGGAATTCATATTGCCATATAAAACCAAAGCAGTGAAGAATTAAACTTCTCAAATGGTTTATTAGGGATAAAAGCCTGAAAAACAGTCAGCCAAGTCTACAACACCACACGAAACACTTCTGTCTGAGCAGGCATTCTGGAAAGATACTTTGCCTCTGGATTGAAAGAGTTAAAGGGCTGCCTGGTTTTAAAGACATCCCACGATAATGTTTTTGCACCAGTAGGTTCAGCCAGCACTAACAAACGGAGTATTTCTAACATCTACAGTGCCACTGGCAAAATGCTTAAGCTGAAACTGCACCAGGCAGTCAAATGGCTGCATCATAGACAAGAGCTTGGAAATGGTTCACCTAACACTGTTTTTCATCAGTGCTGGTATTGCCGAAGATACGGTAGGTTTGGGTTCCAGGAAGACCCCAATAAGGAACCTGCAGAGCCAGAGTCCCTGGGAAGGTAGTGCTCAAATTCTGCATCAGCAACAGGGGGAAGGTAGGTGAAATGAAAACATGATTAGAAAATGTGAGCAAAAAAGAGGCGACTGATAGCCGTTGGGAGTCAGCAAAGGTAGCATGAAGGATACATGAAGCACATCCAAACCATAATATATGCAATAAAAATTGCATTCTAGGCAGAAAAAAAACCAGCAAGAAATCATGTTTCTAGGACTGATGACTTTTCATAATCCTGGCATAAAAAGCATGAGAGTAAGAAAAAAAAAATCTACTGACTGACAGAATTAATATTGCAGGTTAAAGGAATGCCAGCAAGCTTGGAACTCCTCCTGCCCTGGAACAAGGCACAGGGAGAGAAAAACTTAGTTTCTTTTCAGCTGAAGGTACAGATTATAGCCAACAGAATTCTTAGGTGAAAAGAGAAGATGGGAGGAAAAGCAAGGAAGCAACCTCAGAGAAAAGTAAATTGCCTGCTAAAATAGTTTAGGAAAACCTGGCAAGCAGAGGCCCTAGCAGGGTGGCCCAGCAAGAACTCCTCTCCATCAGGATTTCTAGCGGGCTGGAGCGCTGGGAGGCACAGGTTCACTCCCAAGAGACCCAACTGCAGCATCTCTGTTGCAGCACCGAGTTCTGCACGTCCTCCCAAACCCACAGAGAAACAGAGTCTCCTCTTCTGTATGAGCAGATGATGCTTTACTCACTACATCCAGCAAGTGCCTGTTTCGAGGGGAAGGGCAGTCACTATGGATCACGCTGTGCTGACTCCCATGACAACAGGTTCCTGGGGAATCTCCTCTGTGCTGACAAATACAGCAGCGTGAAGTTCTTCTCAATTAAAATACCCAACAGAAGTAGCTGACATTTAATTTCAATGAGAAACACTTATGGCACACCCTTTTGTTTCCTTTTTTTTTTTTTCTTTTCCCCAAGGAAGAGGAATCTGCAAGGTTAAAAATCGCTGTAATACTCGTAAAAACTCATGTTTGCTCATGACACAAAAATGCCTGATTTCAGGACTGATCATCTCTTTCACTTTTTTCATTTCTTTCCCCATAGTAAGATAAAAATGTGACTGTTACATAAACATAAATCAATTTTACTTATATAAATGCCATCAATCACAGACAAGAAACCTTAGGAGACCAATTAGGAACCCGTGTTACCTTTTAAAAGCTTGAGTTAAAAATGGCTTTGGAACCAAAGCCATTTGGAAGGAAAATATCTAGCTTTCACAAAACAGAATAGAAAGAGCCGACTATCAAATAGGCTTTAACATATCCGTGCATTTGGCAGCATAACACGTGGAACTTCAGCAGTGTGTTTCAAAAGAAAATTCATTTCACCACTGATGCAGCTGTGCTTGCCTCCCACTCTCCCTCTCCAAACGTTAGGGGTGGGGACACAAATTAACAGGGAAGATAATCAGAAGCAGGAAGGCTTCTTATCAAAAGCACAGTTTCCAAACTGGACGCCAGTACTCTATGAACAGTATCATTTCTTTGTTATAGACTACGCAGAGACTATTGAAAAAAAAATGTACTTTAGATATGAAGGCACAGGTCTCCAGTGAATGCTGCCTGTCATTCAACAGAAGAAAGCTCTCTAGCAAGCAGATAATTCTCTAATTTCATCTTTCTGCCCTCAAGTACAGCTACACCAGCAAACAGTGTTTACACAAGGAAAACTCCTGCTGCCTGAAAAATTTCATATTGGTTTAAGCTGATCTTCATGTTAGGCCTTGACATTCCCCCCAGTTTCATTGCAAAGCCAGGTGATTCCTAGTGTTTCATACACAAATCTCATGCCAGCCACTTTCATTTTCAAATGTGCATGCTTTAAAGTTTTGTCAGTAAAAAAAAAAAGCATTAAGAATTCAGAAGTAAGTGGTTTTAATATTTGGTGTTTTGACTGGAACACAGCAGGCCATGGTGTCATTTATCCCCTGTGCTCATAGAATGTTAGGGGTTGGAAGGGACCTAGAAAGATCATCTAGTCCAACCCCCCTGCCAGAGCAGGACCACCTAGAGCAGGTCACATAGGAACACATCCAGGCAGGTTTAAATGTCTCCAGAGAAGGAGACTCCACAACCCCTCTGGGCAGCCCGTTCCAGAGCTCCGTGACTCTCACAATGCTCACATAAAATTGGTTTTAAAACATGAACTTGGAAATAGAATTTCATCAGTACATTTCAAGCTTTGGCCACTACCTGGCACAACAACTTCTTACACAAGTAGTTCATTTAAAAAACTTCTTTGAGTATGGAATTTCCTGGATCCTGCAACCTCCCTGAACCGAGTCCCATCTTTGATGCAATTTTGATTAAAGTGATGTAGCTACAAGAAGGATGATTCTGCTGAATGACTCAATGAAAGCAACTGCACAGTTTAAGACTATTTGAGGAAAAGCTAGAGGTTTTAGACAATGCTCTTGAATTTCACCAAAGACCATATTTATTCTGATTTACTACAGTGCTGCAGCAGTTCTTCAAAACAGCAACGTAAGTTGCAGATGTATTAGCAGTGAGAGATTTCACAAAGTAATGCTATTTTTACAGGAAAAACATTCTTTTTTTGCAGTAGCATCTTTTGAGCTCAGAAACTGCCAGAGCTCTTTCCAGAGGTCCATTCTGTCTCACAATGTAATAAAGAGAAGCTGGAGCATGAGCTTTGAAAACAAGTCTGGGAATTACTTCTCCATATAGTTACACTTCATAATTTAAACATGCACATCCAAATGTTTATGAAACACTGCACCAAACAAAACCCCACCCATGTATCTATAAGAACCAGGTTTGCAGAAAAGGGTTCTGAAACATATATCCTTTGTCACCCCGTTGAGGCTCAAGGATTATTATCTTTCCAGCCACCCCAAAATGAACATTGTTCTTTCTCCTTTTGCTTTGAGATATGACTATCAATTTTCATTCGAAATACACTATACAGCAAAGAAAGAAGAAAACAATGGCTCTCTAAGCTAGTGGAAAGCCTTGCCTTGCAACGCGTGCATGCCTTCAGGAATGAAAGTCAGGGTGCGGCCCCACCCATATGAAAAGAACTGCCTATAATATCAGAAAAGGGGGAAAAAAAGTTAGGCTACAGCAAATAACGGTTTCAGGAGAGTTGTTTCGGATAAACAGAGACGTGTAATAGGAAAGTGCACCCTTTCTACAGGTATCTTCACATGAGCTCTGGAATTCACAGCAAGAGTTATCAAATTCTCTGTTAGTTTCCATGGCCCAGCTGAGAAAAGGAGATTGGCAAAACTTGTAACTATCTGTTCAGTTCCCAGGATTTATTCCCAAAAGAGCATAACTCCGTGTTGCTGATACACTTCTATCGGGGAGCTCCACCCAGGCAGAGCCACGACTAGCCTGAAAGTACAGCCTGAGGAGAACAAATTGATTGCAGCTTGTTCATCCTCTTCTTATCAATGGTATTCACAACCTAGAGGGTCTATTCATGTATTATGAATGAATAGGTTTCCAATGGCAACGTTTCCAAAGGAGCTGTTAGGCCTGGAGAGCCGTAAGAAAGGGTGGGGAACCTCAATAACGCTTCAAAGAGTGGGGGAGCTGAGGTTTCAAACTCATTAAAACAGATAAATCGTCTGTCCGCAGCCTTTAGGAATAAAGAACAGATTCAAGCCATCTCTAGCAGCCACCCCAAAATGAGCTGACACAGAACACACTGAGAAAATTAATAATCATAACCACCACGCAGTCCACTCGTGTAAAAGGCTGGATAAGCTAAATTTGCATTCCTTTCTCTCCCACTCTTGCAATCAGCTCGGTGCCTTGTTTAAAACACAGCACCCCTCTTCATTCTTACAGCATGCAGAAGCATAATGAACGAGCGGGGGCCAAAACCGAAGGAGCAACCCGGCAGCAGCCACCAGGAATAACACTGAGCAAACTTGAACATTTTACACCTACCCATCTTTGTAGAAAAATAGCTTAATCAGTGCAGTGCTGAGGATACAATCCTTGCAGGGACGGAGCTGCAGTTCCGCAGTAATCCAAACGAACAAACCATCATATTTCAAGCCTCACGCGTAAAACTGCTTAAGAATCCCTATCCCAGCACAGTCGTTATGAGATGCACGACAGACTTTGTGCTCTCAGGAATGACGCTCCATTCCACCAAGAGGACAGGTGGAAAGAAAAATGGAAGAATAAGAGGAGGCCCAGTGGAGTCGTCATGAATTTTTTTTTTTTTTTTTTTTTTTTTTTCCCCCGGGTCATTTACAAGTGGGAGACCCCTTCAGGATTCAAACCAATCAATCTTTATTTAGCACATCTTTTTTCTCACTCAGCCTGTGTGGAAAGACTGCAGCAAACGGTGCAAGGGATTGTGGGATAGGGATGCAGCAGAGAGCTGCAACGAGATTCGCTGGGTTATTTTTTTTTTTTCCTCCCCACTCAGCAATCAGCTGTTTCAAGGCTCCGCACAGTGCCATTGGATTTGGTCACCAGAATGTTATGAGAGGATTAGCAGGCGGAGACAGCTACCACTGTGCATCTGGCCCGGCGAAGAAATACATATGCAAATATTACTCACAAATCGGAAAAAGGATTTCACTCCAAAGGGTTACATAACATCCGTTACCAGCACGGTCGCCACGGAGGAAAGGAAAGCACTTTCGTTTAGAAAGCTTCATACTTTGAATGATGCCACCTGGATTTGTCCAGGATTCGGAGTATTTCTTGGAACGTCATTCTGCCCTGCTCCGACTTTCAGCAACAAAAAGACCCCACAAAAGCTCTTTGTCTCTCCAGATGTTTAAAGCAGAAGCAAAGAACCTCTTTGGAAAGCTGTGCTACTGACACACAAACCAGCAGCAGTTTCTTCTCCTACAGAGCTGCATATTTGACCCGACTCACACTCCAGTCAAATATTTAAGGCAATTTTAACAATTAGCAAACTCAAAATCAAGGAACACAATAATCAAAGTCTGTTAAACTTTTGTACAAACACTCACGCAAAGGTATATTCTCTTAGTTTACTATGTAATTGTTAAAAAAAAAAAATTAAAACCTCACAGAGCAATTCAGAATTTACTAGGCTATTACCAAAGAAAAGAAAAAGAAAATTGTGTCTGTTTTTTTCAGCTATGCAAAGAAGGTTGTTAAAAAGATGCCTGTGAATACACAGACATTACTGAAGTAAAGCAACATAGAATTAGCTTTGTCTTCCAGTGTAACAGCTGGTGCTTTTTTTGCAGACAAGGTACTATTTGCATCTTTAAATACAGTGTATCTTTTCTTTTGAACAAACAAATCATATGCAAGGATTCCAGCTAACTGCCGCTAACAAAGCTTCCCCCTAATAAAAGGACACAAAGGTCCATTTGCATCAAGAAGAAAAAAATGTGGGGTTTAAATACCGTCTGTGCTACTCGACTTAATTAGGATAGATAAGAGTTATTTTAGAAGTTTAAACTGTTGCCCTAAGATCTTTCAGCACGGTTTCCAGAATATAATATTTATTCCATTCTTGGGCTGATGAGGAAAATAGTATTAATGATCATTTAGCATGACTGAAGTGTAATCTAAATTCCTGTTAAAAACAGAGATTCTGCCTGCATCATTTACTTTCCATTTGGCAGTCATTTAGCCAGATTGGTTTTCTGCATCAAGGCAGATCTAGCCTGGTTTCCCTAGGTAATGCCCACAAGGTGAAAGCATGTTGTAATCCAGTTTATAACCCGAAATGAAACATCAGGCAGCGTGGGTAGGATTTTGGGTGCTTGTGCCAAAATACCGCTCCTCCGATTCCCGCAACATGTGCTGAATTCTCTCAATGAGAGAGAGCAAGGAATGTTTCATCTCAGCTCCAACATTCAGCAGGTCAGAAGCAGCAGACACCTGAAGGCAGGATTCACAGCTTGAGAAAAAGTCAGAGATTTCAGGCACTTTTTTGGAAGGGTGTTTTTTTATGTTTGATTGTTGTTTTTTATTTTTATTTGTTTTCTTTTTAAACTGTGCAGAGAATCCCTCTTGCAAAGAGCAAGCAACAGAATTCACTCCCACAACAAGGAGATCCAAGGCCTTTTGTTTCTGCCACTGGAACAAAGAGACACTTAAAACAGAAATCAAGAGAGGAAATTCAGTAGGTGGAAGACTCTCAGACAGCAGCATGCACACATCACTTAGCTGCTTGCTTCTCCGTGCTCATTTCAAGCATCATATTTACATACACTGAAACAGAATGATAAGTATTGCTCAAATTACTATTTCCATTTCC
Organism: Todiramphus chloris collaris; assembly: GCA_025345505.1. Lineage (NCBI taxonomy): Eukaryota > Metazoa > Chordata > Aves > Coraciiformes > Alcedinidae > Todiramphus > Todiramphus chloris. The sequence goes on along the minus strand of JANVCC010000076.1, from coordinate 11,804,338 downwards.
AATCAGTAGTAAGGACTACATGCCCCTCAAACCAGAACTGACCCGGTAACGTACCTCATGGCCAAAGGAGACTGCAGGAGTCACGGCTGCAGCCACTCTCACGGGGACCTACACCTCCAAATGAGAGATGGCTTTCAAAGTGCTCTTCTCCTATAATTAACTCTGGGAAGCTGCCTGCTGACAACGAACTGATATTCTCCAAATAATTCTGCTTCTTCAACAGAACAAAAACGTGGTGCTGTGGCAAGGAAAATGAGATAAAAGTCACAGCGTTTCCCTTGAGGTTCTTATATGTTAAATGTTGAGATGTGGGTTTCTTTTCCTGGTAAGAGGAAGTGGATTTGTAGCTCAGTGAATCGTCGTGCACTTTACCCCCGTATCAGTTACTACCTGTTTCAAACAGTTTTATTGTACGTGTATGTTCTTTGAGTTGAGAGATGGGAGTGGGGGTTGTTGTTATGTGCTTCGGTTTGGTTTGAAGTTTGTTTTTAAAAAAAAAACCCAAACAAATGGGCTACTTTCCCTCAGAAATCTGCTGCTAACTTACCTGCATCACTGCTGACTAGTGAAGCTCTTGAGAAGGAAATACATAGCACTAGTGAAGTTCTTGAGAAGAAAATACATAGCACATGCCATCTTCATAGTGCCGTGGAAGAGTGATCTAACCCCCGTTATCATCCCCTGCAAATGTCATGGGTTTTGAATAATCTGTACCTTTCCCTATTCCAAACACAACCTGAATTCATATTCACAGGGACCTCATCAATACTAAGTTACCAAAAAAACCCCACAAATAATTTACAGGCCATAGGCCATTGGTATATCCTTACCTAATATTTATGGTATATCCTTACCTAATATTTAATAAGTCATCCAAACACTCCAGGTTAAGATTAATGGTCTGCACTGAAGCCTATACTATAAATTGACTGAAGGGAGAGTAGTCTAACTCAGCATGCTGGACAAAGGAGATTTTAAGGTAAGCAGAAAAAAAAAAAAAAAGTAAAATTATTGGGTTAGCCCAACCTAAATGGCCAGCTAATACAGTTCTGGCAATTAAGACTAACTGGAAAATAAGAGGTAGGAGAGACCAGAAAACAATTATCCAAAGCCGTCGTGCTGGGAATGAGGGCTACTTTGGGAACACAAATACAGGAGAGGATGTGCTGTTACAGCTGTCACCCTGCTCCACATCCTTAATGTGACCACGGCGCCAGGAAAGCAGGTGGGGTGAAACAACCAAGCTCTGTCATTGTGGGACCATGCCACACCAGAAATCAAAGGGCCTTAGTCATCCTCACAAGGCAGTGGTGGTGGAGCTGCCTTTGCCCTTCCCTACACCCATGTAGACCCAGCAGCTCCCACAGACCAAGTACAACTTCCAGCCCTGACTCCACATTCTCCAACAGCCCAGGCTGCAGCTCACGTGGGCTGGGAAGAGCCACAGCTTCCTTCCACTGTGGGCTTGTAGCTAGAGGGCATGTCTGCCCCAAAAGGAGCTCTGCTAGGGCCTGGTTCCTCCCCACCAGGCACAGCCTGAAGCCACAATCCCTCCCACATCTTGTGATCCAGTGGAGCAGATGCTTTTCCCTGAAGCCTGTGATCCAACTCATGGCTTGTCATAGCCTGGGAGGAAAAGAACTTGAAAGGTGTGCCCGGGATGTAATGCTGGGCTGCTAGAGACTTTCCCAGCTGTGCCAGCACTCATCCTTCTATGCCTTGGCCACCTTACTCTATTGCCTTTTCTCTGTCCCCATCCCCACAACCTCTGCTTGCTTCTGCAGGAGCCCTTCACCACCACCCTTTGGTGGTGCAGGAGCCCTGCTTCCATCCCAACACACTCCATCTCCCAGCTATCCTGTCCTTGGATGGAGAGGGAACCTGCTGGTGGCTGACCTGCACACAGCAAGGGACAAGACTGGCAGGTTAGAACCAGTGTGATCACAGCCATCACTCTGCTGAGAAATGATACCTACTTTAAGGCTATTTGTCTGTCTGAGGTTTTCAGGAGCTCATTTAGAGTCAAGACCTCGCACAATAAATTCCAACACGCTGGATTTACTGCACGTGCAAGGACAATTTGAGTGCTTGCACTGGAAGTCCAAGAAATCCCAACCAAATGGCCAATGTTCTCACAAATGAGATTTCAGAGAGAAGAGGTAGGAAATGATGGGAAAAGAACATGCCAAGGGAAATGACAGGATTAAATTGTCACATATCAGATTAAATGACAGTCTCAGAGCTGTCATTTAGGAGCCTTTCCATGTTTAATAAAATGTCATATTGTCAGGTGAGCTATTAGATAAAAATGCATCCTTAGAGAGGTAGGTCCAAGTAATTATTTCAGGGCCTAAATGTTGTGCAGCCCTAAGTAAAAGGATTTTAAATCGCACACTTGCCACCGAAAGCAACACGTTAGGGAATCTCTACTGAACCTCCCCTACCCTGATTAATAACCTAGTTCTGTTAACAGCACCTTTACAGCTGTACATTTCTGACTCTCCAGACCTACCTGTTTTGTTAACGCTGAGAGATCTCTGCTCAGCTTTTATAGATACACAGCCTGAAATAAAACCCAGCTAAACTGACAAATAATTAAAACTGCACATCCAATCACTGCCGCTTCCATAAACATCTTCTCTGAAATGCTACTTGACATAAAAGTGCTCCGTGGAGACTCCATGCTTATCACTGTTAACCCCTCCAGGTACAGGATAACAGCACAAACAAAAAGCAGGAGGATGAGAAGGATTCTATTTGGAAAGAGGTCCCTGTCCTTTTCTACATACTATTAGATATACGGTACATAATAAAACGCTCTAGGCATTTTCTTCAGAGTTGCTAAGCAATGGCAAGAAAAGAAAAAGCAAGTAGCAAATGCTCAGTGCTTTTGGTACTGAGCTATGTGGTGAAGGTTAAACTGCTCAGAAACCATCCCCTCTGCTCCTTCCGGAGATGCTCTTCTCAGTCTGGCCCTACACTGCCTCTCCACTTGATCTTTGCACTTTTGCAGTTCCCCCTTTAGGAAAGGTACTGGAGCTTAGTCATATATTCTCTTGACCACTGCAAAGACCACTTCAGCAGGATTTTGTTGAACTAGCAGGAAGTTAAAGCCAGCAAGGGAGAAGGCAGCACCCAGCAATCACCACATGCCAGGCAGCTTCTTCACAAAATTAACTTAGAGATGGCCAGATTTTTTTTTTTTTCAAGTTTTCCTTGAAACTTTCAAAACCTTCCCAGCAGACACAGCATACAGAAATAAACCAGGAGAAAAACAATAGTGGTTTCACAAGCAAGAAACAGCAGATGGAATCTAAGCATTTAGAAAGAAAAGAATGGAGGCAGAAAGCGGAGGAATTCATGCCATCTTAGCGCACAGCACACAGCACACAGGGTGCCTGAGCAGGTAAGGTTCCTGCCAAAAACACATACTGGGAGAGGGACTAAGTAGGTGGAAGGAAAAGCCCCTCTCCAGCTCGTGAGCGAGCTAAATCTGGGCTCACATCTTGTTTAAAAGACAAAGTGCTGGTTGCTGCACCTCCATATTTACCTTAGCTTTTGTACGGTACCCACCTCATTTTCCTGCCCAGAGCCCAGCGGCGGTTGCCTTCTATGGCTGAACAGAAATGTCTTTCAAAACCACAGCACTATGTCTAAACATTTATATGGTCCTTGGATTCAGAGATGACCTTGCTGAAGCATGAAGTGGCAGGCAGAGGGTTACCCAGGCAGGCTGTTTGTGTTGGCAGAAGCACAGCGCTGAGCGCTCACAGCCGGTAGGTACCCACGGAGCTGCGTACAGCAGGTAGGCTGGCAGCAGACGCGATAGCGGGACACAGTGTCAGGATAACCTTGGCAAAAGGAGCTCTGTGACTTTTAACAATGGTTGTAGGCACAGGAGCTGAAGTGATGAAACGGCAGTAACAAAAAGCCAGCTACGACTCCCGTGGGGAGCTCCAAGTGGACGGAGCCTGAGCGTGCTGGCTGTGACGCTGCGTCCTTCTCCTCCGCACTCACAGCGTCACTCCAGTTGACTTAGCAGAAGTCAGCTCCAGCAGTTCAAAATCTGGAAACACCCAATGGCTGAACTTCACCCAGTAAACACGTCTTTCCAGTCCTCAGCAAAGGACACTTGGTTGCTGATTGCATGCCAGCTCTCCTATTTAAAGAGCTGATGTTATGGGAAAAAGCTGAAACCTTTCTACATCAGAGACAAAGCGCTCCCCATATCTTCTGCTTTATTTGGAGAAACATCAGTTCCCAGTTACGTGTTTCTACAGCAGAATTTCACTACAGCCACAGTAAGATCATAGGGTCATGGAATGGTTTGAGTTGGAAGGGACCTTAAAGATCATCTAGTTCCAAGCCCCTGCCCATGGGCAGGGACACCTCCCACTAGAGCAGGTTGCTCAAAGCCCCATCCAACCTGGTCTTGAACACTTCCAGGGATGAGGTGTCCACAGCTTCTCTGGGCAACCCGTTCCAGTGTCTTGCCACCTTCATAGTAAAGAACTTCCTCCTAATTTCTAATCTAAATCTCCCCAGCTCTAGTTTAAAACCATTGCCCTTTGTCCTATCACTACATGTCCTCATAAGAACTCCCTCCCAGCTTTCCTGTAGGCCCCCTTCAGGTACTGGAAGGCTTGTATAAGGTCTCCCCAGACCCTTCTCTTCTTCAGACCCAGCTCCCTCAGCCTGTCCTCATAGGAGAGGTGCTGCAGCCCTCTAGTCATTTTTGTGGCCCTCCTCTGGACCCTCTCTAAGAGATCCATGTCCTTCTCGTGTTGGGGCTCTAAAGCTGGACGCAGTACTCTAGGTGGGGTCTCACAAGAGCAGAGTAGAAGGGCAGAATCACCTCCCTTGACAGTTATCTGACTGCAAATCCTACCATACCCCTGACCAGGCTGGGTCTCCAGACAGTCCTACCGAGCAGCTACTCTGCCTCAGCCCATGCTTTCCTCAAGCCTTTTCCTTGAGCTGAAAGGTTTTATAACTGATACAAGATGCAAGGAACAGCAGTAGTAAAAGTTGTCCACCTTTATCCTTAATCTCCAAAAATACCTTTCCTAAGCTTTCTCTTAGACATCTCGTCCAGGTTCTCATCACACAGGGCAGGTTCAGGCTCCTACATGGGCACTGCCAGGCTGCTTGCAAGCAAATGCCCAGCACTGACGGAGATCAGACTTCTGCAAAAATGACATTCCCAGAAGACCCTCGTACATATCTTCCTGTATGAATGTCAGTCTTTTTAACTGACATCACAACTCCCCAAGCAACAGCTAACAACAGAGGAGGAAAGCAAAATTGTGTCAGACAAATGGTTCCAAGAGTCTCCCAAGCTGAAGTGGGACACACAGTACATTAATTTCTATATGAAAATACACCCATTTTACTTTACAGGAAAGCCAGTACATTGAAATACAGATTAGGAAACAGTCTAGAAAACAATAGCCATGTGTATGCAGCTGTATTTTTAAATTAACAAAGTACTTGGAAAAAACACTGGCATAAGAACAATATTGTCTTAAATCAGCCACATTATCATATGTATTGTGACAGCACCTGGAAATCTTTTCCAAGTAACAGCATTCCCCTGTGATGGGCACCAGCTACACAGAGCACAGACCCTGTGCAAGCATAGGGAGCCAACGTCTCAACACCTTGCACAATTAAACTAGTGCTGCTGTGTCTGTGACACTAAATACTTTTCTACACTATGAAATCAGTTTTCGTAGCCAGACATCAATTTGGATGAGGGCTATTTTTGCAGAGAAAAATGCACAAGATAGTAGCTTATTTAGCATGAACCTTTTGCAGTCAGAGAACAGGAGCAGATCTTGGCATCCTCTTCCCTTTGCACACTCTGTGAGCAGCTATAAGAACTGTGACACTTTAGAAGCAGGCTTTGTGATGACTGTGCAAGATGTACTGTGCTGTTACTGATACAGGTTATATGCAGTAAACAACAAAATCCGTTAGAGGTGTTATGTAAAGTAACCAGCTCTAGGCACTGATGTTAAAGATCACTGGGAAATCCTGGTGGAAAACCAGTTACAAATAGGCTATGCAGACTCTGCACTACCTCAGGTACTGAACTTCTCTCACTCAGATACCACAGTGAGGAGCTGTTTGGATGTATTTTAAATAATTTAAATGCTTTTGGAAGCCTGATAAAACAGCAATCACTAGGCTTTTGTAGGTGAAGCATGCTCTACTCTGAGTTAAATTTTATTCACAATTTACTTTTTTATTTACAGTTTATATCTATTGCTTTTTACTCCTCCTTTTTATTAGTCACAGATGGGAATTCTCTTTTAAGGCTACCAGTAATGGGCTGGATACTCCTTCGTCCTGTGAGCTGTGAAACCCATGGCCCCAGGATGCTACAGTTGTTAATATTTATAGACATTCCAGGAGAGAAGGAGAAATTTGCAGTGGATAAATTTATTAAATTTAGGCATCTGCTATCAGCCACCATCCAAATTATAAGGCTAGGCTAGACTTGCTTTTGATTTGACGCAGACAAACCTTCAAAATACTCAGTGTAGACATCTCAGGAGCTAAGTAGCCACTCCCTTTTGGCATAGTTAATGGAGCATAATGGCTCCACAGGGCTGGTTTTATCACTTTGCAAAGCCCTGCCATTAGAGATGTCAGGTGAAATGGATCCATTAGGCAGCTGCCTTAATATACTGCTGGTGCATGAAGAATGCCACTCAAAGTCACAGAGTACCTTTAGCACGTACACCCCTTTCTAAGCCATACAGAGAACACACACAACGACGGAATCACAGAATCATCAAAGGGACCTCTAGAGGTCACCTAGTCCAACCCCCCTACCACAGCAGGTTTGCCCAGAACACATTATAAAGGATCACATCCAGGCGGGTTTGGAATCTCTCTGGACTAGTCATCACCTCAAGCAGAGCACCCTTTCATAGGGAATACAATACTAACCTAGCATTTCTCCCACCCTTTCATAGGGAATACAATACTAACCTAGCATTTCTCCCCACCTTTTCCAATTTACTTCATCCTGTTATGCTAAATGCAATGCCATAGAGCTTGGGGAAATCATGCCTTGCTTGCAACCTGGGATCTCCTCATTTAGAAGTTTGAAAGCTGTCCAGTCTCCTTAAGAGAGACCCCTGCAGAGGGGGCACACCTTCAGAGCATGCCTCCTGCAAGAGCACAACCCAGGGAAACAATGAACGTGGCTCAGAGGGTAAAGGCCACCATTCAGGACTGGACACAAAAGTCCATCCCAAAGGTTAAATATGGGAAGAAACCTTTCTGCTCTTCTTCTTACTTGTATTCAAGACTGTGTAGTGTGTCTGCATCTGATACGACCGACAAAACTTTTGGACTTTGCAAGCACAAGAAATTTTTCATGGAACTGCTCACTAATTTTTTGGAAATTCATCTTAATAAGAAGATGTACCAGGTCAGTCTGGGGTTTTTTGTTGTTTTGGCTTTGTGTGTGTGTGGTAGATTTCATTTGTTTGGGTTTGGTTTTATTGTTTTGCTTTGGTTTTATTTTCTTTTGGGGTTTTTTTTGTTTGTTATCTTTTGTTGTAGGAGGGAATAGTAAAAAAACCTAATTGGAATGAGGAAACTAAGGGCTTAGGGGGTTCTCTGCCTCCATAGAACATGTAGTTAAGTTCTTATAAACCAGTCCTCTGTTACACATTGTCCTCTGTTTTCTGTCTAATAAACAATTGCACTTATGTCCACTGGGAGATGTTAAATAAAGGATTAAATTTGTGAATGAAATTATTCATCTTTAATTAATAACGAAGTATCTCAGAATATATTTGTATTTCATAATCAAAATTTATTTCCAGCTATTTTAGATGCCTAACTGCAAGGCAAAAAAATTGCTACTGCATATTTGATTAATAGGATTAAATCTTCATGGTGCAGCACTTAATTATATCTCTTTATTATAAAATGCTTTCTGAAGTGAAATGCAAAAAAAATCTGTTGTCCCCAGAACTATGCAGAGCAGATGAAGAATTGGGTAATAAGTAAAACCTGCTCTTTGCAGAGTCCACTCTGGGAACCACACTGGGAAGACCACACAGTAACCCACATCATAGTATTGTCTCAGAGTAACACTCAGGACAAAACAAACAAACAAAAAGAAAGAGATGGTGTGAAATTAGTCTGTGGCTCTATCTGAGTTTTGGGCCTCACATTTCCCAACCCCAGTACCGTACAATTACTTGAGCTCTAAATATCAAATTAAATATCAAATTAAATCTGCTTTCAGGAGGACAACAACAAAACCCAAAGAAACCACACCCACAGAAGCTTTTGTGGGAGTTAATCCCTGAAGGTTTACATTAACATTTCAACCAATATAGTGATTAGGGAAGAAAAAGTTATAGAGTGGTATTTCATGAATAGAGTTTCCTCACTGGAAAAAAATAAATGAAATAAAAATGTGCAAATACAGATAAAGTATGGCAGTTTTTCCTCTTGAACAGTTTATATACGCTGTAAAATATTTGTTCCTTAGTCCTCAGCTTTCATTCCTAAAGGTCATTTTAGTTCCTGAGGGACTTCTAAGCAGCCTAATTGACAGTATTTACAACACACAGCTGTCCTGAGAAGAATCAGCGGGGCCTTGAAGAAACCAGACATCACTGAACCTGGTGGAATCTGCTCTTTTGGAAGGCATGTTTCTCTCCAAGCGTGCAAGTTCTCTAATAATATGGCTGGGGCTAAATATGGGACACGTGCTAAGTCCCTCCAAGGACTACTGCAGTGATTAATGTATTCAGAGGCACACAGAAACACGTGTGGTGACCTTCGTTGAGAGCAGTTCCAGGTTCAGCAAAAGCTTTTAAGTGGAATCTTTTTTGTTGTCCTGTATGTAATTGGGTGGACTGGGTTTGCTCAAGATCCCATCGCGGCTTTGGTGGATTTTTTTGGTTCTGCACAAGGTGCAGGAGCATTTTTGCACATTTGTATTTTTATTCCAGTCAGAGCTAAGTAGCTCAGAATAATCCAGGCACTGCTCTTTCCTTGTTAAATCAGCTCCTGAGTGCTTCACAAAACATAATGGTAGATCCACACACCTTCAGGCTTGCAAATAACCAAGTTCTACTAAACTTTGATGTAGAAAGAGGCAGGCACTGTATAAAACTCTGCAGAGACTTGCACTTTTTCTTTAAGCCATCACTTCACACATGCCAGTTTTTCAAATGGCAAGTTCAATGAAGAGACATCCTCAAACCTAGCATTCAACACCCATAAAAAGCAACAGAAAAAGGGGATTGCCACTCTACGTTTCCAGAATTGAAAGAAAAAAATAATTAAGAACAGAAGCTCGTGGTAGCACAGAACAAATAGCTTTACATGACAAAAGAACAGAAAGTCACCCAGAAATAAACTGATCATACACATGTTTAGGCAGACTAATAACACTAACACAAATAAATCCATACTGGATTAGAAGTAGAGAGATTGCTGAACATTCATCTCATTCATTTAAAACCGGATCAGAAGTAATTGCATCTACTCCAATCTTTGTCTCTTTTACAGAGGGTGTCCACTCTGGCATAAGGACTGAAGATCACCATCCATCTAATTAATTGCTCCTAAAATGCATCCAAGACTGAAACTAGTCAGAAGGTCTTAAAGTGTGAAAGAATGAATAATGCTTTACACATGAGCAGAAATGCTGACTATAAAAAGCAGAGTTGTCCTGAGTTCATCCAGGGAAGCATTCAGGCTATATGTGATTACAGTACATTTTAAAGTCATTTTTCTTTTTCTAGTGGCAGGGCATATTCTTAAAGTTATTACATCCTAGAGCTAATATCTAGTAGTAAAGCATCGTAACCATTTCAGTAGCATTTGTTTGTAAACTATAGTAGCAGTCCAGCTATAAAGGATATATTTTGCTGCTTGTGTTAAAAGGATCAGCCTGTAACGTAAGAAGTGCCAGAATACATGCTGCTAACATTTTTCACATGTCTATGATTAGTCTTCTTCTTAATTTAGCTGTGCCTCTTTTAACCCTACTGCAACTACCTAGTAGCAAGATGGATGGAGCCAGCCAACACCTACCTGTCACATTATCTGTTCAGCACCTACCTCAAGAACTACATTCCAATTGCTATTTCAAATCTTCCTTTTGAATGGGTTTTGGTTTTGAGTTATTACCCTAAAGTCCAGCTGGCAAGCGGGAAGGCTGCCTGGTTGCCAGCAGACTGTGCACATACAGTAAAATAAAGTGACATGTTATGGCATTTATATTATTTTATGTTATTCCAGTTACAAACTGCTATTCCTGTGCTCAAACTAAATTACTGCTGTCTGGATAAATTCACCTTTTAAAAGAAGCAATGCTCAATCCAAATACAGCCAGCTACCCCAGTTATTAGGAGGAATGACATGCAAGGCCTGAATGTCTACAGATGTCTACAGATGCTGTGACAGAAAATGTCTAGTGAGTCTATGGTAGAAAACAAAGACAAATGTCTTTAATGTTACAATTTATACAATAAATATTTAGTTATTTGAAGCACGGAAACAAGCCCTGGTCTTCATAGAAATAAAACAATTCAGAAAATTTGACATGAAATGCCATTTTCATCTCTCCAAAGGTTCACCTGAGTTTTGCTCAGGGAGAGGTGGACTTTATTCCAGCTGATCACAAATAAAGAGGAAGAGAAAGAAATCTTGCACATTTTCTAACAAGAGAGGAATTCTTCTAAATTGCATTTACTAAGTGTTTGCAATCAAGAAGCTCCTTCCATTACAGGCACATATGAATATAAACCATAGAGCACACCAAGGGACCGCCTCCAATCTGTTCACGTCACATAACAAATAGAAGATCAGTATGTCTTAAAAAGTAACCTATCAAAAATGGAGGTATAGAAAGGTGAAGTTTATTCATGTGAATGCTAAGCCCTGCTCTTTTCCCTTCAGTATTTTAAACACTAATTTAAACACTGATTATTTCCTTTCCAACATTTATTCCTTTCAGTAAGTATTGATTTGTTTCAGAGTCTGGTTTTTTTAGCTACTCATGTCATGCATCTCACATCATTAGCTTTATTCCACCTCCCTGTTGTTTTTCGTTTGTTTTCATTTTTACCCACAAACATCAGCAATAACAAAACCACAACTTGCAGTCTCTGGAAATAGAATTTCTAATTTTGGTTGAAGGTGTCAGCCAAGTGTGAGATCTGCAATAGTGGATTTCAGTCTGACAGTCACTAGACTTCTCCAATAGGGTCCATGAAAGCTGATTGAAAAAAAATAAGTTCATATACACGGCGCTGCAAAACACGGATGGGCAAAATTCCAGGAGAAAATTTTTAGGGTTTGAAAAATAAACAAAAAAACCCCTGGAAAAATTGGAATTTTCAGCACGTGTGTAGATTCTTTGGAATTAAGGATGCTTTATAATGTAGAATATTGCACTGTCCTTAAAACAACTATTTAAATTTTAAGAGCTATCATGCAATTGTATTAAGGATCACTCTTGATAAACCAAATTAGTTATTTGGAATAATATAGATATTTGTTATTGTAAACAAATAGTTCAAACTAAGTACACTTGTACCCTCAGGCACATTTAATTTTAATGAGACAATATGCTTGCCAACTGATCAAATGTAATTCTTTTACATTTGGCTCAAGGATTTATCATAACCCCTTTGTTTTTGTATAAATAGTTCACGTGTCTAGACACAATATTACATGTTTCTGCAAAACTCTGCATGTTTAATACTCTATGCAGTTGATTACGTTTCAACTTCTCTATAGGTGCATTAGCACAACTCTTTGTTCTCTGCATTAGGATACCCAAAACCTTTTCAGTCTATTTAATTTCTTAGTTTTCCTCTAAGGAATCAGGAGCATCACTGTGTTTATATAAGCTGTCTAAATCCTAGTTTTGTTTTGAATTAATGACATTCCATTATCAGGCAAAGACAGGCCCAGGATATTTTTACGACAGCTTCAAGCACCAATTATCTGGGATTTTCCAGTAAATAACCTGACTTCAAGATAAAACTGGGATTCTGGATAAACTGCTATCATGGGCTGGGGAAATCCCCAGCAGTATTGTTATGATTGTCCACGTAAGGTCTCATTTTCCAAACACTGTACACACAGCTGGACATAGCTGAATTCAGAGAGCACTCACATGTGCTGTCAGGCCATGGACACTACTCTTCTCAAACCTAGCCTCAAAATCAAGATTTCACTGAACTTATATATTCTAGGTAGCACATGGAAAATAACTTCCCTGAGATAGACAAACATGTAAGACACCCTCCACTCCCAACAGTCATTAAATATATATATATATACACTTATAATTTTTATTCTGTATCTGGAATGATATATTTGCTGTCTCCCATTACAAGTTACACAAAGAAACCAAAGTATTTTCCCCAGTTGGCTGAAATGAACGTTTCCATGATTTTCATTTTTCCCTCTTCCCAGAAACACTATAATCAAACTGAGAATTGGTTCTGTCATAAAACTCACTCCACATTTCCTCCTGGACCTCAAGCAGCATGTGCTAGTGGTGCTCCTAGAAGCAACAAAGTTCTGTTTAGCCCTCACCCTGAGGAAAGCCATGGCGTGTTAAAGATGTATCAAAGCCATGAAAAAGGATGAAACTCAAGGGCTGAAATGAGCACTCAATGAAGAAACCCCCAAGCTGTTCTTCATCACCAAACTGTGGCAACTGCAGGTCCAGATCAGGGAGTTTTTTCAAAACTCAGGTTTGTCAAATGCTTTGCTGAGAAGTTGGAGGAAACCTTTGGTTTACAGTAAGCAGTTCTGGATGAAGGCCAAAGCACAGAAGCCTTATTTCATTTTGTCAGCAGCAAACAGGATGATTCCTCTCCCTCCCAAAACTCCTGGGAACACGGACTAACCTCCTCTTTCTGCTGGCTGTATTTTCTAGGATGATGCAGTCCCAAGACACGGTATAGTAGCTTCCTGGTACCTTCTCTCTATAACAACTCCAGGCTTTAGATATCATGAGTCCATAGGGCATAAAATTATGGGAATAACTTTAAAATGAACAAGTTTATGCAGATCTTAACATATCCTACTTTCTAATATGCTTTTCAAGCCATACACTTTATATTCCCAAGTGTATTTGAAATATTCATGTTGTCTAGAAGCCCTCATTAGTACCACGAGTTAATTTAATTTCAGTTCTCCCACAAGCAGCAAAGTGGAATGTTAAGAAAAAAAAGTCTGATGATTAAATCACTATAGTTGACCACAGAATTGTCATCCAGGACAAAAAAATCCAAGGCTGGAATAGAAAGCAAATTTTCTTATGCCACATCCTTATTTAAGAAATATTTATTTAGTTATTGCACTTTCACCACAATTTTCTTATTTGTCCCCCTATAAATGAACATTTATGTAATTGTTTTGGCCTAATGAATGTTTGTATTATTCTTGGTATCTTACCTGGCACATTATCATTATAATCTCTTGTTTTCACTTAAACCTATCAATCTGCCCGACAGTCTGCACAGACTGCAATTTGAAAATAGTAAAATAAACTAAAAAGAGGGAAATCAACCAATGTTAGTAACCTAGGGAGAGCTACACACCAGGTAAGGGATCGAGTTACTGTTCACAAAAGGGCAATGACAGAATACAGCAACATTAATGCCAACTGCCAACTTCACAAACCTGTAAGGCTCCCCGCGTTAGACCTTGGCACTGCCCTCTCAGCTTTAGAGGCGTTGTTTTACCTTGAGCAAACATGACCGTTTCTTTCCTAGGCAAACTCCTTGGCTCTGTCTCAATTCTTTCTTTTAAATATTAAAGAGCAGGAAACACTTGTTTTCCCTTGCCACATCCTGTGCTATGTACACAGCATCACACCATCCATCCCCTTCGAGACGCCTGCTCTCGCGGCGAGCCTGACACACACGCTTCCATCCCAACTGTTGCCATTGTCTTTTGCCAGCTACAAATGAATTTCTGCACCAGGGCTGGGAAGGTTGAAAGCTTTCATCAGCCATCTAAAGACAAGCTAGCATGACTGTCAAAGAAAGGTAGTGTCAAACTGCTCGGCTTCCCCGCTGCCGCCCGGACTTAAAGGAGAGAAAGAAAGAGAAAGCGATTTGCTCATTCCCAGGGCAGAGCTCCTGGCAAGAGCTCGCTCGCTGCACAACCCCGCTGCTCCCACAAACCCCTCAAAGGCAGAGAAAGCACACGGACAGCGAGAGCCGAGCGTGAAAGGGTAACTTACATTGTTTAGAAAGACAGTGGGAAAGGACTGCTGCCGTTTCTTCGTTTTTTTACACTGCTCTTGGCAGAGCAGGCAAACAAAAAAAAGTTCACCTAAAGAAAGCTCTCCTTTTAATTCTCTCTGTCCCGGTTCGTTTACTCTGGAGCTTCTCAGCCTGAAAAAATCCAACGGTCAAAAGTTTATCCCCTTGTATTTCCGAACGATATGGCCGACTTTCCTTGGACACATACCAGTGATGCAGTAAAAATAGACAAAGGGGGGGGCGGGGGGGGGAGGGAAGCACCAATCTAGCTTGAGCCTGAATCTTCTTAACTCAGTGTTTTCTGCAAAAGCTGCTCTCGTGTCAGAAGCTCCATCCCTACGCTAACTTGCGGAGCACGGAGTCATCCATCTGGTTTTCATAAGCTGCGAATTCCAGGCAAACCAGGGACTATATACAGGCCGGTTTCAGCAGAGCTCCCCAAGCACCAGCCTTACAAGTAACCTGAGGTACAAAGGCTTTGAAAATAAACAGCCAGCCCCAAGCTGGGATGCTTTCCCTCCTGCAGATGACTGGCTGCTCCCCCAGGCAGCCCCCAGCAGTGGAGAGCTCCACACACCACTCATGAAGGTGGCACCTGGGTCCTATCCACACACCCACCTCAGTAGAAAGAAACCAACCTTGCAGCCCTCCCTCCCAGCACAAATGGCCTCTCTGGAAGGGGGAGGGGGGAAAATCCAGTGCATTACTTGAAATAGTTCAAGAATTTAGCAAGTCATTTCGAACAACCTCTTTTTTATAAGCGGGGATGGGGATGCTGATCCATTTACATCCTTTTAGTGCTTCCAGGTGAGAAGCAAATCTGTTGTGCTGGGAGGCTTGGTTTTGTTTTGTTGGGGTTTTTTTTTCTCTCATAAGACAACTCAGAGTCAGCAGACAGTCACTTGATAGAGAGCCTCTGGGGTGATCCAATCCATTAAGTACAAGAATGCACATTTACCACAAGTATCACAAGCAAAACTTTGCAAAGAACACCGTGAAAGTCCATGACTTGAAGCTCCTTAGTCACATTCTGTCCCTGCTTTCAGTTATTTACAGGTCTACTCCCTGGATTAAATTCAGGTCTTGAGGGGTCACCTGTATTTTTGGATACCTCAAGGTTTTTGAGTGCATACTGAAGAACACTGTTTTCCCCCCCCAAAAAATGTGAAACCAATTTATGGTGTCTAAATATTTTTAGCCATTATTTAATGCTAAAGTTGTTATCTGCATGTTCTTTGACTTTAAAATATAAATCAAGTTAAATAAAACTGTAGTTTTGCCAGAGGTCTTTTGCAAGCGTTTCTACTGAGAATAATCTTACTCTGTTTGAACAGTGGGAGTCTCTAAATAGGCAAGTTTTCTCTAAAGCATGGGTGAATCAGTACAGTGTGTCATTAACAAAATAAAACCACCACTGTAAACACTCTACCTAAAAGTCCCAAGGCTTGTAATTTACTCAGTTTTTAATCTTTGCACAATCAGGATTGTGCTGATTGTCTACTCGTCTTGTGCCTGGATCCAGGATTGATGTCACTGGATTGTTAATGTGAAAAGCAGTTGAATTATTAAAAAAAAAATTCAATACTCTCTAATCAGTAGAAGCAAAGGCAAAAATTATGAATGAATTTTCTTTGCATGTATTTTTGCCTGTGCTGTCACGACTCCTTCCAATAGCTGTATAACCCATTGAATAATTTCAATCACATCAAGTAGAATGCTGGAGGTCTCAAAGGTATTATATACCTGCAGCTTTTGTAAAAAGCAGGCAGCCCTCCAGATCAGTGAAATACAATCCAGTGATCCAATGTGAAAGGCTACACATGAGCTCAGTTTTATTATTAGACACCAGAGAACCCCACACAAACAAGAGGTACGTGAGAAGAGATTTCATGCTCCCTGCTGCTCATTGCTACCACAGTTGTGTGTCTTTGGCCTGCATGCTAGCCTTTTACCTCTCTTCTGTTCTGTTCTGTTCTCTCATCAAGGTAGTAGGCAGCAAAACACTACTATTTTTTGAAACATCAGTAAACAAGGTTTGTTAACAGGCGAGTTATTCTTCTTCCACTTAGTAAACAAGTGAGGTGAACTGACTAAAGCTTTTTTTTTTTTATCAGGACTGGTATTTTCCATTAAATCAAAGGAGTTGATCCTGGCAGAGCAGACTTCCAGGTTTGAGGCCAGAAATTGTTTCATGAGGTACAGCAGAGTAGCCCTTGTGTGGCTTTCTGGACATGCAGGCTTTCTTCTCCACCGTACTCTCACAATACAGGACAAGTTGAATGCCTATTATATTTGGAATAAGAACTCTTTTTTGGTGAGCCGTGGTGTTAAAGTGGAGAGTAAGTGGAAACAGCCACTTTCAGTTTGTGATGGTCATGTTGACTGAACGTTTTTTCCCCCTTCGAGGAACAAATGCATTAATTCACACTGATCTTTCAAGTACTCTTTGATCTATCTGTTCTTTCCATTCACATCAAAGTCTAAGAAAACTTCAAGAAAATTCAAGATATAAAAATAAAAGACTAATTTTAAATGACCTTTCATTTTCCAGGTTCATAATTTTTACCCACCATATTTTTCTCCATCCTTTTCTATTCTTCATTTCCTCTTATGTATCATCCATGTGGGGTACCAGCATCCTACTGTCCATAGATAACTCCTGCCTCCAGGCAGGCTAGCTGTGTATCCCCTCACTCTTGCCTGGATATTTCTAAGGCATCATTTGATGCCCACTTTCTCACACTTTTGTCTCCACAAACTTTGAGGCACCCAAGCACCATATTCCTATCTAGCACAGGGATGTTAGTTTTCCAGAGGAAGGGAGATGGAAGATTTTCCTCAGTATGACAGTGAGAGAAAATTTACTGCAGAAAGCTTCATATGGGAAAGACTCTAAGAAGAAACAGATCAGATAGGGAAAACAACCTACTAGAAGCAATTTGCCTTCTCATAAAGATATCCCCTTCCATTTAGGATATTTTCAAATGCCAGCTACAAAACAACCCTGTTATTTCCCATCTAAGTAGAAAACAACCCTGATTTTTCACCAAGATCAACTACATTAGTGATATTAGTAGGAAGAGAGTGGAGTAGGATGCAGCTTAGATATTGATTATACTGATTTTCTGCAACTTTGTACATAGATTCTTGAAAGTTGTTTTTTTTCAAACCTCATTGCATGTTCATTACAGCAAGGAAGAAGTGCCAGGGACAGACAGGTTGTGATGCACAGTAGGTGGCAGAATACGCATCTCTCTTGGCCTAGATTCTGCTCCCATCTAGTCTAGTGTGGTTGTATTGGGATTGCTGAATTGCAAAGGTATAGATAAAAGCAACCTATTTTCTATCCTGTTCTTTTGCCATTTAAATACTGCAAAAGTGACAGGTGAAAGGTCTGGGTTTGGTGGAGGATGCACTTTGCCATTTAATTTGAATCAATGAAATTCCCTGAATGATAGAAGTTCAGGATGGCAGATTAACAAGCAAAGGATGTACCACAGCTACGTGTTCACCGTTCATTTTAGCAGTAGACTACTTGGTGTCAGATTTTCAATATGTTTATGAAGATTTCTAGTCCATCATAGTTTAAGTCCTAAATGAATCTTCCCATGCAAACAAGCTGGCAGGCTTTCTGTAGACTGAAAAACCACAAGTCTGATAAACTGGGACAAATCTACCCTTGTAGGAGTTAAAGGTAAAGCTTCAGTTCACTTACTATTGATAAGATAAGATAAAATAAAATAAAGTAGATTTCGGCACTGATGGTAACCCATTTTTTAAAGATGAATTAGCTGTAATATTACAAATCATTTTACCACCATCATTTTAAAGCCAGCATGTGGAATATCTTGGGTTTGGGTTCAGATGCTAAGTTTGTATTCAGTTGGTCTGGCCTCACTACATATTTTATCATAGTACTTCCACTTCATGTCCAGTGACTTGAGTTTGGCAAAAGCCTGCCCCGTTCCAGAAAGGCACATAATTGTCATCTGATATTGCAAAGAGATAATACAGTGTGATAATCCTTTGCAGCCTGCTCCTGCTGTTAGATGAGGACTGGGCTGTTTCAATGTTTTTGGTATTTTGCTTTATGATCATACAATACTAGGTAGGAAGGGACCTCAAGGATCATCTGGTCCAACCTTTAAATGTGTCACTTCTTTTCTACAGAAAAAAAATACACAACTCAGACAAAACCATAATGCATTATAACCTTGATGTCATCACTGGAGAAGCCCAATGGCTGCTGCTGTTTTCACTACAGCCTGCAGTAGCCCTTGGCTGTCTGAGATTAAAAAAAAAGGAGAATAAGCATAGCACTAAGCCACTTTTTCCCAGCAGCTCTCACTAACATCTTTGACTGCAGGGATCTGGGCTTGCCTGGGGCACATGATCTCATTCTGAGTGCTTTGGTGACAGAAAGACAAGACACGCAGCCTTTTCCCTTCTAAGTAAGCTGAAATGATGCTCCCTGTTTCCCACCCTGAATCCCACGGTGCAGGAGTTAATGGCTGCACAGCATGTCCCAGTGGTTTTTACCAGGGAAGGTCAACTACTGGAAGGATGTCATTTCAAAAGATAAACATTAGGCTGCTTTCAAAGGTTCCCTTTCCCCCTCTGGCTGTACACACCCACTTCTTACCTTGCACTGAGGCACTTGTTGCACCGCCAGTGAAGAGATGGAGTTCATTGCCTGACAGAAAAGCGCTCCATGGCAAAATGCATCTGTGTTCTGCAAGGTGAGTGCAATGCATTAGCTCACAGGGGTCGCCTGAGTGCTGCAGCCGACACAGACAGGGGGTATTACAACCTGGAGCAGGGGAAGAAAGAAGACTGCGAGCCAAATGCTCAAGCTACTTATGAAAATACACTGGGAAACAGCAGGGAAGCCCCACACTCCTCCTGACTGTAATCCTACTGGAAGCTCTAAGTCACACTTTTGAGGCAACAGTGAGCGTTAAGCACTGGGATACACTTAGTTTCTGCCAGGCTCATGCTTCTGCTTTGCACTGCCCTGAATCGTAGTTTGCTGCTCTCAGAAACTAGCAACCAGCCCTGACTGCTATAAAATCTTAATGTCTCAGCATTACTGGGTTTTTTTACAAACTTTCACTCACGTAAGTAAACTTTCTTTCAAAAGCAAGTACCCAGGAAACACTGATGTAATACATTTTCATATGGCTGCATTCACGAGAAGTTCTGAACCAAAAGTAATGTGTCCAAATCCCTCTTTTTGTTTGAAAACATCGTTCATCCAAGAATCAGAAATGGTACCGTGTGACCAGTAACACAAAGGAATGAGCACATGAAGGATCACAGCAAACAGTTCAAAAGCAGCTCTGGGCCTGAAGTCGGTTCACAAGATACGTGTTGAATACTGAACACTTTGTTTGCCAAAAGAAATAGAAAGGGCTACATTTTCTAAAAAAAAATTATACCATATTTCTTGGCTTAGTCTTTCTCTGCCCTTGCCTGCAGCTATCCATTCTTGTAGCATACAAAGGGCTAGTATGTGCCTGGTTTACCCTGGACCTGTCCTACTTTCCTGCCCTCAAGTACATCAAGAAAGAGGAAAAAGAAGGCCTTTGCACTGGAGATCCTGAGACTCTAGGGGAGAAGAAACAGCCTGCTGTTTCTCAGACTGCAAGCACCGGGCTCTAGTGAGGAAGACTGAGAGTAGGAGGAGAGTGTGACAATGAGTGAAAGGCTCTGGGGAAGGTTTTAAGGACTGAGAGGCAGGGAGAGCAAGCGTGGAGTGGAGCACACAGGTTTGGGAGGATGAAATCTGGAAAGCTTGGGGAAAAAAAAGGTAGTTCTAGGATGGGAGAAGAAGAGTTGTGGCAGAAAGATGAAGATGCTGTGAGCTATGTGGCTGAGGCAGGGGGCATGGACAACAAGGAGGAGCTAGATGCTCTACACTGGTATAAGCTGGAGATGGGGTAGAAGGATGAGGGGCCTCAGGTTAGGAGACACTAAAAGCCAGAGTGAAAGGCTGAGAAGCTTGCAGCTGGCCAAGGCTTTGGAGCAGATGGGAATACAAGGTCTCTCTACTGGGAATGCCCCAGTTTACATACCTGCACACATACACAAGAATGCTCTTTCTACCCGCGTGATCACCTCTTCTCACTCCTGTATCCCCTTCTTCTGCAGTCAGAGTCACAGTAGCCCTGGCTCACATTTTCCTGTCTGTCTATTGGAGTGTGGCAGCATAACATTTTCCACAGTCACTGTGAACCAAGGAAATGTGCTGATATAGCTTGAAATAGCTGTGGGTCCCAAAGTGTATATGAATGTCAAGCATAGATTTCAGACTAATAGAGGAGAGTGGATATCAGGAGAAAATGGTGGGGGAAAGGTAGAGAAGGAGGCAGATTTCTTTGGACAGATGGTCTTATGAAGGCAGTGTCTGAAAACTGTAATGTGCTGAAAGTTCTGTCACTGCAGTGCTGGAGTTAATAGTAACCCCATAAAATACCCTTCAACTTGTTCTTACATATTCAAAAACTTATTGAAAATAAAGCCAAAAATCTAAAGTTAAGCATCCTAATCAAAAACCAGAAACTATACATATCAGAAAAGATGGTAATTCTCACAGTCTTATTTTAGTCCTTAAATAACCAGACTTGCCTATTGACATTAGTGGGAGTTTTGCCAGAATAAGACCTGCAGAATTCCATGCCAGGATACTACTATAACAAACAAAAAATGCAACAGTTAGGGTACATCAGGTGGTTATACTATACCTTAGGGAGCATTAGGCAAGTTGTCAACTGATGATGCTGTGTAAGGAGAAATATATCAGGGAGAAAGCGAGCCCTAGTATGATTTGATTTCATGGAGGAAACCACAGTGCAATCCTTGAATCTTAATGGGTACTATGCTTCTCAGTTTCACATGCTGTGAACCAGCAGTGATAAGAGGAAAAGGCTGATGACAGCTGAGACAATTTTTTTGTAGACAGTAGCAGCCAGGACAGAACACAGCAAGCTACCCACACAATTATGGACATTTTATGCTACAAGCTTAAATTGCTGCTTTCGTAGAGCTTTGCCCCAGCTACACAGGCAAAAAGGAAACTGAAACATTCAGAAGCTCCTTCACAGATGAAGGAGCAATGGCATCGCTAATACATCTACAATATTTCCTGTCTGCTTGAGCACATACTGGGATGCAACTTGATACCTGGGCCTGAGAAAGGTGAGCTAGAAAGAGGAATCTGGTTAGGCCATCTGGAAGCTGCAGTTCATTTTATGCCAGTCCTGCATGTATGGACCCTAAAAGAAGGTAGTTTGCACAACGGTGCCTTTTACACACAAAGTGAAGTAGCAGTGCAGAGAGCCTGTTCTGTAAACCAGTGATTCCAGTCTTAGGGCTTGCCTGTGTAGTCCAAGGGAACATCTTCCCAGTGCAAGCACAGAGCACAGCCAGAACAAGTATCTGTATACCACTGATGCCTTTTTCTGGCCAGCTGGGAGTCTGGGTATATTATGCAAGAGGGAGAGAAGTCAAAGAAGCCAGTGAATTCTGGTTGAGACACAGCACAGATCTGAAGATGGCTTAGTCACTGCAATTCACCTCCCACCACAGGCAGGGAATATCAGAATTGGTCCCTTTTCTTCCTGTCTTAACCTATGTTTTCTATTACATTTTAGGCAGGCCACCCCACAGAACTGGTCCTGAGGCAAGTTCCTGGTTGAGAAACTTCCTCTATTCTCCTAAGGTGAATTTTGAACATAAAACCTAAGTGCAGTGCTTTCTCTGAGTAACATCACCAAAATAAAACGTACACATTAAAACGAGGCCCTCTGGTTTTGATGTACGACTGAGATCCAAGTACTACAGCCTTGCTGCTTTTTGGTTGGTTGGTTTTTGTTGTTGTGGGTTTGTGTTTGGTTTTGTTGTTGGGGTTTTTTTTTTTCCAATAGAAAAGGCTGCATGCTTAGCATTTTTCATTCTTTAGAACCAAACAGTATGTTCCACTTTGGTGGCAACAACATCCCTTACCTACAAAAGAATTTAATACCTAGGAAAATGGACCCGAATAAAAACCCACAATGAAAGATTTTAAAAGCTTTCATAGGTATGGGTGAAAGTTGAGGATGTTAGCATGGAGGATATTAGTCAGAGGGTTCAGATTTAAGAAAGAGGACAACTTATAGAAGGAGTTTGAGGAGGGGCCGATTGCAAATCTCAGCCTCTATCCCTAAGAGACCTGATGGTGAGTGATTTTGCAAGGAAGCCTACCCAAACCAGACAGACGGCTGCCACTGCTTCTTTTGAGGGCCTCAGACTTTTCCCTGTTACCTGGCAGTTCAGTTTTCTGGTCAGACTCAAAGAGCTGTTGGAAGGGGCAGGGCACATGATGGCATTTCACTCACAGGATCTCTCATACCATATCCTTAACTGATGTGTGTCAAGCATATAGGACACATCAGCAGAGCACCAGCTAACAAACCAAAATGCTGAGGTTAAAAGCACTCTCAAAGCCTCCTTCTTTCACTAAGAATTCAAATCCTCAAAATTTCATGAATTACAGCTCCAGTAATTCAAAACTCTTATTAATCTACAGAGCTGTTCTTTCCCAAGAGGTCAATCAGTTCTGGGAGCTGGTCTGACATTCTCAAAGGCAAAGAAGGGGAAATTTAGTAGACTGGACTCAACATTACAGGCTTTGTAATCTGGTAACCATAAGTGTATTTGGGAAATTCTGGTAAGAGGTAAGAGGTCAAGGTTTCAGTTATTAATTAATACCTTCCATTAACCACTGGATAACTGAACAATAGTTATATTGCAAATGTGCCTGCAGACTAAAGACTCAGCCGCAGGAAGATGTTGGCAATCAACAGACAGTGCACCTACAGAGCCAGGGGAAGAAAATGAATTGCAGGAGAAACACAGCCCTAGGAAGCAGATGTTCTACATCCAGATTTCATTTCCCTCTTTTGCAGATTGAGGACGACATACTTATCTGCTTCCCAGGCGATTTGAAAGCTCAGTTAACGAGTATTAGTAAATCACTTGGCTTTTGAAAACTGCCTACCATCTCAGTACCAAGTACAATTGTAACATATGCAGTTCAGAGTAGTCAGGTTTTTTTATGAAAGATGTTGATTCAGCACCCTGGTTTAGCAATCCTTGTGAATACATCTTGAAAATTATCTCTCTGGGAGGAAGTCAAATCAATTTTAATCTTCTGGCTGTTTACCCTGATGTAAATCAAATAGGAACAGTCTGCCCCTACAGAGCAAGCCATGTTGTGCTGAACTCGTGATGCACAAGGGAGTCCTTTCTTTAGCTGAGAGAGACAATGTGGTAAGCATATTGATTATTCCTAACTATGTACTGAGAGAGCACAGCAAAAACTCCTAGGTGTGTATTTATGCCTGATGTGTATCTCATTGCTTTCATTCTAACTTGAGTACTGAGATCCTGCTTTCTCAATCTACAGACAAAAACCAATTTCATTTTCATCTTTACCGATCGAGGCTTCGAGAGAGCGACTGAAAACCTCTGGCTTGTGTTCACAGCCTGGCACAGAAGCAGCTTATTGCTGTAATTAGCTTTAATTCATACACTACTACACATGCAGTGTATTGCTGTAGAGGAGGCTCTGTCTCAAAGCAGAACAACTGTGAACATCAAGACCCATCTAGTTTAGATGTACTAAGTACAATAGCTTCCCATAATTTGACCAGTTTTATTTGAAAGTTTCCAACTGTCTCTTAGCCACTGCTTCCCACAGATAATATTGCTTGACTGGCCCTCTGCAATTCAAGACTCACTGAATGATACAGTCCTTAAAAGCATTACGGATGAGTAAGAGAGTTGAGCCAAAGGTTTCCAGACTGCATCAGGGCTGTCTGCAGAAGCTGTGCACAGCCCTGGAACACAAGCAGCATGGCAGAGATGAGGGCACAACCCCCAGGGCATCCCCCTGTTGGGTACATCCACAGGGACAAGTTAGACAAGCTGAAAAGAACACGGCATCAGGCCTCGCTTCAGATTTGCTTTTATTTTTTTGGCACAACTCAAGGCTAACAAAAACCTGATTGAAACTTAGAAGTAAGGTTTTTCCTTTTTTTTTTATTTTAAAAAGAGGCATAACGAACATGCTGCTTTACAGTGACAGCTTCTTTTTTCCCCCCAGGTCCTTGAAAGCAAAGCCTGGGCTGAATTTTCTGGAGATCCTGGCACTTCTGGTTCAGGAGAGAGCTGAAGAAGTAGTACCCTGAAGAAAGAACCATTCCGGCAATATCGAAGTGGTGTCATAGTGCCATATGGAATGTTTCCAGCCATGACAAAAGAAGGAAGAACTAAAAAAATTGCTACAGCCTATTGTGCTTGAGGCCTCTCACATAGTTTTGAGCTCAGAGCAGTTTGGATAAGCAGCCAAATCATGAGGTATTTCTCTCACCCTGTGAGGTGCACACAGTCTTCCCTAGAAATTACCATTCACATAGCCTGATAGGATTTTGTAAAATAAATGAAAGGAAGAAAAAGAAATAATATAGTAGTGACCTCAGTAACTGACTGTGAGTGCTGACACTTTGCTCTATGGTCATGGTGAAGTCACTAAATCTGACATATCTTTATTCTCTTATTTTATAAAAAAGATCAATAGATGAGCTCCATAGCTACCACATGAAATCTGGGCACAGACTTCATGGGCAGACTAGTTCTGAGATTCTGCATGGTGTCCAGCTCTGACAAAGACATTAAGATTTTCTTTCACCCTTTACACCAGCAAAGAAGAAGTGTGAAAAGCCCATGAATATTTGCAATGCAGGATTAAGTTGGAGAACGCTGTCCAAACATGGAATATTTTTATTTAAAATTCTAAACATTAGGAAGGACATGTTAAAGACACAAAAAGTCAAGCTCATTCAATCTCTGCAGCCTTTTGCTCTGTGGAGCTGTGAACGTCTCCTAACAGCAGCCAGCAAAAAGGACTGAAATCTCTGAACATGACTGCTAGGCATATATCTTAGAATACGACAGCGCCGATCAGCATGTTTGGGAGCATTCATTTTACGGTATTTAATTTCTAGCCTTTTCAGACTTTTATGAACAATGCTAATTATGACCTTGCAAAAACTGCTGCTGTTTGAAAGACGACTGGCTGATCAGATACTGGAAACGCAGCTAAAAATGGGAACTAGATGCAGATTAATTGAAGTCATACATATTAAAAAAATAATAATAAAAAAAAATACAAATGAAAACCAAACCCACACACAAAAAAAAACCCCAAAAACCAAACCTGGCAAGTTTAAATGGGTTGTACCCCTATTAACTTCTTCCCTCTTGCCTCCCAGGCAGGTCTCATTTGAGATTGAAAGAGTGTAGCCCTCGTAGTCCTGACACTGCATACAAAGTAGCTGCTCTTTTACTTCACAGACAGAGGCAAATACTTGACTAGCTGCCTTGTGGAATGACAGCGCCTACCTGCCTTGCTAAAACACGTCCTTAGTCTTAGGAGAGAAGCCCCAAGGAGACAGAAAGCTACTCACTAGTGTTCCATAGAGTCCAGGCAGCAGTAGGGGAGACCGAAACTGCCCGTGCTTCCGAAGAGGAGGCTGAAGTCCCCGCCGCGCTCAGACAGTTGGTCCCATTGTGGGCATCGGGCGGGTGAGTTAAAGGGTGGCCTTGCACAAACATAAACAGCTTGTCAGCACAAGCCAAAGAGGCGGGCCTGCCCTGCCAGCCACAATGCAAGCCAATGATTAGCTTCTTCGCGTTCTGGGTGTTCAAGATATTGTGTTTCATTCTTGAGTAGGGGAACAAGAGGGACTGTGTAGGAAGGGCTAGCGCCTGTCGGTTTGCTGCGAGGCAGTTAAATGCTTAAGGCGGAAGGGAAAAAAAAAAAAACCTCCAAAAAAATCAATAAGTCACTTCAGGGAAAGCACATATATACTGCATGTTTATACAAACACTTTTAGAAAGCCCACAGGCGTTCCTAATGCATCGTTCCTTTTCGTCAAGCAAACAAAACAATGGTGAATCAAGTTTAGCCCGTATTCACTGTAAAGAAGTTTCACTTGCAAAGTCTCTGATTTTAATTATCTCCAGCCTTTTTCTTATTCTCAGCCTTCCTAACACGCTTTGATTGCTGACGCTGGGGTTTCTCACTTCTCTGTCACAAATGTCTTACCCTGACCTTCTTGACCTGACCCCCCCAACCTTCATTGATCATCCTTTGATTGCTTCTCTTCACATCCATCCTAACTGCTTGCTCTTGGTCCTGATCTCCCCGAAAGAGCATGGTCACAACATCGGCACCTTAGTGTAAGGTTCTGTGGGACAGCCAAGCCCATCTACTACCTTACTGCTGTCAAAAGTGCAGGAGTTGAATCTCCTCTCTCTTCAGCTCTACACCACGTCCCCCTGTCTGTCCCCACCCATCATTTCAAGGAAAGGTAAGGTAGCACAGAAGCAGCTACTTCTGACAGTTTAGTGATCCTAAAAAAAAGAGACAGAAGAGGTGAATTGCTCCCTGAAATTTAAGCTCATTCTGACCTTGCCTCAGCCATCTACAAT
Organism: Todiramphus chloris collaris; assembly: GCA_025345505.1. NCBI lineage: Eukaryota > Metazoa > Chordata > Aves > Coraciiformes > Alcedinidae > Todiramphus > Todiramphus chloris. Next base: position 11,777,525 of record JANVCC010000076.1, on the reverse strand, counting down.
TCCACCTGTCTCACCAAGTTCCTCTCTCCTTTGTTGTTAGAATTGAATTGTTCCTAGTTAATTGAATCCCTGCTTACAGCTGCTGATCTCATTTCATCCCAGCTCTGTCCTAGTTTCTTATGCCCCTAGTTTGTCTGTGAGGCCTGTCTGCCACCAAAATCAGTCTCATCAAGTCTCTTATAATAACTTCCAGCGTAGATATCATGCTTTGTACTTCAGCCTCTTTGAGCTCTTTTCTGCTTTGGAAATAATTAAAATGCTCTTTAAAAAACATGCTTTTTTTTTGGCTTTCACTGTTTTATCTCTGACCTTTCTGATTAATTCTTCTCTCAGCATCTACCTCTTCATCTCTCACACTCCCAAGGCACCATTTATTGTTTTTGTATATATATCTCTCTCCAGTTTTTACTATTTGCTTGTGCTTGTACCACTTTTATGTCAATGATTTATAAGCATGTATTTTTATTTCTCAGCTTTCTGCTTTTCTCTGGTCTCTTATTTTACCCTGTGTTTTAATCACACTGTGACACGCCTTGACAGCTCCAAATTTTAAGATCCTTTTCTAAGGGTAAATTAAAGCAGTCCTATCACACTACATTCATTACTATACAGTCTTGGCACAAGTCATTTCCCTCCCCCTCTTTCCTAGCAAAGGAGCTGAGCCCCCTGCAGAAGCAGATGCTGAAGTTAGCACCTCGGTCAGATGGGCAGGCATATCGCAGCTCTCAGGCTTCTGCTGACAGGCTGCACACGAGTTCTGACACATATCTCTTCATCACAATGTGCTGGGGTCACGTTTGCAAGTTTTTCTTCACAGGGAGACATACTAGGCACGTTCTTCAATGATATCTGAGATTCTGGTGCGATTGCACGGCTCCATCAGCTGCCACCCAAGTATAAAATCCACAGTACCTACACTTCTATCCAGGTTTCCTGCTTAGTTAACCCTGTACTATCCACATCAACAATATTATTTTAACAGTGCTCTCTTCTAGTATTTTAGCATGTAAATCTCTGCCCAGACCCACTGTGTGACCATGGTATTTGCTCACTTTAATTGTTTTGATTCCTGAGCCTGGATCTTATTCCCAATGCACCTACATTGTTCTCCACAAAAAATTCAGCAACTGAGGTCATCTTTTGTTCCATACCCCAGCCATATTGCCTACATCCCCATGAAAGCCATGCTTTCTTGTCCTGAGCTTCAAGACCTTTTTAGAGTTTCTCTTCTCTTATTGACCCACTTCCACAGCTCTCCTCATCACAGGGCCTGTATTTTCAGCCTTCTTTCTTCCTACAAAGCTCACTTTTTTTTTACCTTGTCCTCCATGCAGAGAACGCTCATCAAATAAAGCTATCTATTCTTTTTTCTTTTCTACAATCCTCGTGTTACAAAATAAAGAAGTAATGTACCAGAATGAGAGTGCGGATCAATAAACAGGCAACAAGACACTTCAGAAAGAGAGATGTTTCATCTGCATGTATAAATTATCGGTGCTAGAAGTTTTCTATCAATCAACCATACACCATATGTTATGCACCTTACACTGTTATATTTTACGGAAAGGGATAAGGCAGCAAAAGCTCTTGGTGGATATGGATCAAGTGCCCAAACACTGTCCATGAAATTGCAAAAAGACTGATATGAAAGGACTGTTTGTAGATGCTCAAGGGAAAGCAAGCTAGCTATTGCATTTCTGATTCCCATGGCAATTTATTTAAGATGCTAATTCAGCACAGCCACAAATAAAGGAACAAAAGAGAGAACAAGAATGAGCTGATTTAGTAGACTGTGTTGAAAAGGCACACTTAAAGAGAAAGTCAGCCTGGGTATAACTCCTGCTAGTCCACTCACAGAATTATGCCAAGGTTGAAGCTGCCCCTTTGTCCTTAAGCCTTGTATGACGCAGGAAAATTGTTTCCAGCGCTGCCAACGGTACCAACCTAGGCACCAGCTAAGTGAGATGGCCAAGCTGATTTAACCGCTTGCTTTTACGACAAAGGTCATCCTGCCCCCTCTCTTCATCCCAGCTGCACAGGCCTGCCCCTCCCTCATGCATGGTCCAGGAATGGTGTGACAGCTCACAGACCAAATCTGGCTTCCTGGGGATGTTTTTCAGACAGGTTAATGATCTGACTCATCTCCCTGTCCTGGTAAACACCGCAAGAGCCAGCAGAGGGAAGCAATAAACACATGCGGCTGAAAGGAGGACAGGGGAAGACCAAAATCACCACCTTCTTTTTCATAAGCTAGCTGGCATTCCCAGAAACTACCATACATTCTGGTGTGATACATAAAAATATGAGCCCCAAAAACATGCCACTCAAACACAAGGTCCCAGAAGCTCCTGTAACCAAGGGGTTACTTGCTTGATTTCCAGCAAACATTAAAATGTATTATTGAAAAGTACTTTCCAAGGGAAGGTGAGACTTCATTTTAATTAAACACAAACATGGAAGTAATCTGATTTGGGGGGGGGAGGGGGGGTGGATAGGAGAAAGATTCTGATGGGCAAAGAAACATTTTAAGTTTTCTGCATCTGAAAACAGAACTTAACATCACCCACTACATAGGTTGCAGGCTCCATGGGGTGACAGTTTTAACTGTTCCCCTCCGTTTTACTATCCTGGCTTCTACCATATATTGTTTGCTTGGTAAAACTGTAGTTTCCTTTCCCTTTTTGTGGCCTCAGCCTAGCCTCACACTGCCCTTTCTTCTCAAAACAGAGTCCCAGCTGGATACCATTTTGCCTGTCCTCTGTTTCTCCTTTGGGGGCCAAGAAGAAACCTCAGGCCCCCTGAGGCTCAGCCTGACCAGTTCATATCTATGCCTCTGCTGGGAGGAGACCTCTTCTGCTTTTCCAGCAGTAGCCACAGATGCTGGAGTGAGAAAATTTCTGTCATGTTTTACTGGCCTGATTTCAATTATAAAGTGGGTCACAAGTTATTCCCAGAGAGCACACAAGCTCAAGCAAAGAAAAACTTTAGATAGCAAGAAAAGAAGTGAAACTCTGTAGATTAATTATTTTTCTTAAAAAAACAAATTAAAATAAAGGGAAAATAACTGGTAGAAATGGCAAGGGGAAGAGAGATCATTTGCAGATGCAGCACACTAACATATGAGGCTGCAATCAATGGGAACTTGGGCTTAGTCCCAGCTCTGACCATTTGCATTTTGATCTTTGAGCTCTTGGACCATTTCCTAATTAGAGAGCAAGGGACACACTGTGGAACTATTTAACCCTTTGATGGTGCCTCATGAGGTCTATCAAATGCCAGAAAAGACTCTGGGGATGTGTCTAATCCCTGGAGGCCACATTTGACTACAGGAAATACCCCTCTGCTCCATATGGCTTAGTGAAACAACTGCTGTCAGCAGGTCTCTCTTCCTGGCTCTCTACACAGAAAGGTCAGGCTTTGCTGACCTGCCTCCTGCACTGCTGAACGTTGCTGGAATCTCCCCCTCGTCTTCCAGCTCCCCATCCAGAATTTGCCTCTCTCCAAGGCCTGTCATGTCTCCCCCAGGCTCATCAGTAATGCCACACCAAGGATCAGATCAGAGATACCTGCCTTTAACTTAATAGTGTAAATAATGCCACACTACACACACAGAGTTGCAGCTCCAGGGGAGTGGAAAAGCAGCAGACTACTACAGCATTGTAACTGTAACCAAAAATACAAACATTACAGCATTAGAAGCTGTGTGGAAAGAAGCAAGCATTATACAGTTGATATACATTAACAGCTGTTATATTATTTCTATCCTATCTGACTATCACTGGTGTTCTAGTTAGATATGGAGAAGTAATTTCATCTTCCATACCCCTCTTTCAAGTGGTAATATTATGTCTTACTTATGTCACACAAGCACTGTGTGGATGCATTCACAGTGCTTTGAAGCTCTCACTGAAGACACCTTGGACATACACACTGTTACATTATTGATTTGAGAAATACATCCCTTGAAAGCCAACAGTTGTGTTTAAATGCTCTCTCTAAGGTCACTCATTCCAAACATAACACAAATACACTACTAAAAGGAGAGATGCTGAGGTCTGTCTAGGCTGCACTGTGACAGCAGAGTAGCAAGAAATAGCAAAGATAGCTCTAAAATAGGTGTCTAGTATATGTGCTGCAAAAGTGCTAAAGAACTCAGTCCAGCAGTGAAGCAAATTAGCCTGTCTTGGACACCACACTGCCATAAATGGGCTTCTATACTCACGCTGGCTATAAAGTTCTTTAAGCCAGGTCATACTACACTCCAGGCACTTCTGTTAGATATTCTGATTGAATCTAGACACAACATTTAAATTCCACGGCTGTCCACAGGTGATTCATGCACTTCCAGTGGGATTTTTCAAACAGTGACAAAACACCCCTTACATATGATTGGCTTTAGAATTCACAGAAATATTGCAGAAGGACAAATGTTTTGGCTTTGAAGCAGACCTACATTCAGAGTTCCACAAAGAGCCACTGACACCAACAGCACAGACATCTACCCTAATTTCAAATTACAAAATGACACGTTTCCAAGGAATGTTTTTCTAGATAACAGTAAAAACGTTTCCAGCAGCATCGTTGGAACAGACAAATTGGTATGAAAAAAAATGTATTATTAGGTATGACTTAAGGTGTGCCATAAGGAAGAAGAAATATCTTCCCCAGTTCCTTCACACTTCTGTGGGCTGAGATCTCCCTGTTCACACTGAAGAACTCATGGGAGACATTAAAAAGGACTCTTCTGTGAAGACCTTGCTGTCATTCGACAATTAGATATGATTAATTAGAAGGCTGCCTCCAAGATAGCAGTGGCTCCTGCTCCCATTATAAACTCTATTCATCTTGAACTCAGCAGTAAATATCCCATTTGCTTCTTTGGCACAGAACCAAAACTCTGCATCAAGAGCACAGGCTGCTCAGAGACCAGGGGGTATTTGCCCATCACAGGAAAAACGCTCAGATCAGCAATGCAGTGACCTTGGCTCAGAGAAAGCAGTTTAATACATGCCTTCCTTTTAAGCATATGAGAACTCCTGCTGATTTCACTGTCACATCAATCAGGTCATCCGTGGATTTATCCAGGAACTAAAAGGAATTAATTCCCTTTGCACACCCACACTTACCCTGAATGATGGCCAGAGTGGTCTGGGCCTCACAGTACAGATGTGGCTCGTCCCTCCCCACTCCCAGTTGTAGGTCAGCAGTTTGCCTCTCCTTGAATGAGCTGACCCATATGTTTCCTATCTCCTGCCTACTTGCTGAATTGGAGGGAGGGGGATACCAAGAAAAGTGCTCCACCCAGCTTACCTCTACACCCCCTTTCTACCCAGCAAGCCTAGAGAAAGTGTGCTCCTTACCTAGCATGCGGAGACACTTAAATAATTTAAACACTTAGAACTGCAGAGGCATGACAAAGGTCAGAATCATTCACTTGAACGAACAAATGCTTTTAAAAGGTGGCAGTGTTTACTTAGAGAAGCCCACAAGCAAACACAACAGTCCAAGTTTTCAGCATCCTCCCATAACAGGCTAGTAAGAGGGAATTTTGATGAATTCCAGGTGTTCCCAAGCCAGGTTCCCAGTGATTAACCCATTCTCCTACAAAAACAGGGCCACACTAGTTCTCAAGCAAAGCTTTGTTATAGAGGTATGCTGAACAGTAGGAGAGGGAAAGACCACTGTAACATCAAATGACATAAGAAACTTTAGCCATGCAGGAGAACCCAATTAAAATACAAAAGTCCCCTGATCCAAGTAGCATATGGCTAAAGCTGTCATGTAATCAGAACCAAACCACCCCCATGTCTGGATTTAATTACGCCATGCCATTTTATAGCAGCCTAAGAAAACTGAATTGGGAGTCAAGATAATCCCGAAGTAATTCTTCAGTCAATCACACACCTAAGAAGCTAGATAAAAATGGATAACAGATAGTATCAGCAGACCAAGCATAAAAATGTTCTTATTAAAAACAAGACCAACAAACAAGTCTATAGACAAATGGCTCGCTGCAGAGTGAAAGCAACAAAATGCTATCTCAGATTTCTGTGTGGTCTACATAAATTCAAGCAAACCTACTATACTAATGCACACTGAAAGAATGGAGTGCTGCTCCATATGTTCTCACTGATTTGAAAGGGAATTAATGGAATGTTAAAATGCTTCATAAATATATATATATTATGAGTTCTGCAAATATTTAAAACAGATTCTCCATAGAAAATATTTCTGTGAGATTGTATGTTTATAAAGCAAGTTACGGGGAAAAATCTACATAGAACATACTTGTAATTAATATGGAAATACTAAGGACATGACTGAAAATGAAACATGACATTTACTTTTTGTTTCAGTGTAAGTATAAAATCAACTAAATTACATACTTTTATCACAAACAAAGATGTCTGTAGAAATTTCTTGCAAATGTTACCTAAGGGGAAGGAACTTAAAAGTCTTTTGAAATATCACCTAGCAAGCAAAGAAGTCTGGGGATATTGTCTATTCTGTATCAAGCAAATAAAGAAAGAAAACTGTGTATGCAAAAGCAATACCAGTTCTATCTACATTAGTAAAGGCTTTATGAAGATAAGGAGAATAAATAAAATGAAAATCTCTATAACCTGGATCCAGGTTATGAAATTTTAATATGAAAACAGTTCCACCGCAGTCTGCTTTTTGTTCTAATTTTTTAATTGCCATTTAGAACCCCTCCACTTCTTTCAGCATTCAGTCTTCTTATTGCTCTGAAAGTAATGAATATGCTGCCTCATTCCTTGAGCAAGGGCTTCCTGATTTCTTTTAAAACAGTCACAGCTGCCTGACTGCAGCCCCGTGCTCTACCGGGGCCTTTGCATTGACCCTGTCTATGACATGGATTAAATCATAGCTGGCACGCTGTGATTCTGTTTGCATGCGAGGAACAAAATCTGTTGTGAGGCAATGCTGCACAGTACCCAGCGTCTGGGTGAACAGCAGGCATCGAAAATTTCTCTGCATTTGCTTGTGCTTTTCTGTGTGCTTGTCAAGATCAGCAATGTGACACATTTAAAAGGAGGCTTCTGGCTTTGAAAGGATGGCTTGTTTGCTTTCTTACTCAAGCTGAAGATGAAAGAGACCTCACAGAAGAAGGCAATGATAATTGCAATATAATTGCTAAAATTAAGCAGTTGCTTGAATTAATGCAGTTATTTTAAAGCTATCTTTCTTAGTCATTTTAAGGACAGGTTGAAGACAGCAAAAAGCACAAGTCAGACAGAAAGGGAGCTTGTCTTGCAGTCAGTCCCACTAGCATCCCTAGATATGATGATGCCTTGATATTCCAGAGAATCCAAGAGCAGTAATGTGCACAATTCAGAATAACAGGACACGGGAACTCCGTAAAGGAGACACTTTGCAGATACAAAAATCTGCTTAACTCTTGAATAAAAGAAAAAGTTAAATTTTTCCAGTAGCATTAAAAAAAAACCCCAAAAAACCCCTGAAGATGTATGGACGAATCTTTTACTTCTTTTCTCATCCACAGTAATCTCAGCCTCTACAGAGAGTTCTGATACCGCTTCTTAGAAGAGGTAGAACCCAAGGAGATATTTAATAGCATCCTCAAAAGAATGAATTACCATTCAGATCTTGTTACAGCTATACTTAAGAACCTCCTTGCTATGTGGAGGTACTGAATGCCATGATGTCTGCCCAAAGCAGCATTTTGTTGTCAAGTGTGCATTTTTAGTGCATTTGATAGTATCATCTGTAAGCATGGTAATTTCATATTTCTCCTTTAAGTGACCTTGCTTTCAGCAATTAATAGATTGACAGTCTTTACGGGCTGGAGTGAAATTTTTCATGCTAGGTGTTGCATCATTAACAAAACATCAGCCAAAATCACTGAATTATTTCTGAGAATAAGACTAAGAAAAATCAGATTGCTTTGCATGATAAAAATTCTGGTGCCTCTGAGAACCATTAAAATTCTCTGCTTTGCAGTAGGAGCCTGAACACTAAAGAACAGGGAAAGGCTTTAATCCAGAGAATATCTTTTTTAAACTCACATTAATATGTACACTAAGTTTGCTGTGTCCTGATGAATACTCACTTGGGAGATGGATTTTTTACGTGATATAGGCAGCTTTCTTTCTGTCCTTTCCTAGTGTTTGTGTAGCATACCACTGATACTCTAATCTTTTTAATTTTTTTTCATGCTGAGGGTGTACCAACATGAGAGAATGTTTGTAGCTATTTATGTCTAGCCTTAGTATTTGACACTCATTAACAGAATTACAGAATCAGAACCTCGGAATAGCTCAGGGGGGAAGGATCCTCTAGGACTAATCCAGTCCAGCCCCCCCTGCTCAAGCTGGGCCACCTAGGGCCAGTTGCTCAGGACCATGTCCATCCAGTCAGGTTCGGAATAACTCTAAGGATGGAAACTCTACAACCTGTCTGGGCAAGCTTAGTCACTCTCACAGTGAAAAACTGTTCCCTGATGTTCAGACGACACCTTCTGTGTTTCAGTTTGTACCCATTTCCTCTTGCCCTGTGACTGGGCACTACTGCAAACAGACTGTCTCTGTCCTCTTTACACCCTCCCTTCAGGCATTAGAATATGGTGAGATCCCCCCTGAACCTTCTCTTCTCCAAGACGAACAGTGCCAACTCTCTCAGCCCTTCCTTATAGAAGAGAAGCTCCCATCCCTTCATCATCTTCATGGCTCTTTTCTGGACTCTCCAGTATGTCCATCTCTCTTACATACTGGGAACAGAGAACTCCAGGTGTGGACTTCATCAGTGCCGAGTAGCTTACCTCCCTTGATGTGCTGGCAATACCACTCCTAATGCAGCCTTCTTTGCTGCAAGGGTACTAATATTTGAAGAAAGCTTGCTTTGGGATGCTAGCTCTTGACACCAATTAAAGACTCGTGTCCACATTGTAAAAACAGGTAATGGGTCAAATTCCAACTGTTTTTCTTTTCCATCTACAAACCACTATAACATCTACAACTTGTAAGTGCAACACAGCCCTGGATTTGGGCACAAAATTTTTTGGTCAAAGAGAATGGAACAAACCTCAAGAAGAGACTAGAGGAGACCAAACAATGTACACATTTCTTTTGTGACAAGTCCTTTCTTCTCCATTAGCAAGACTGGTTTCTTCTCTCCTATGTAGCAAGCCTCAAAAAACAATTACAAAGAGAAGACTGATAACATGTAAAGAGATAAACACAGAAACTCCTTTCAGGTAGATATGTTATTCTAAGAAATAAAAAAATATCAAATACTCTGTAAAGTCCTCTAGAGAGATCAGTACTGCAGTCAAACTTACATAAAGGGTTGCACCAGAGACAGCCTTAAGTATAAAACTTGCAGCAGAGGAAGATACTAAAGAGGAAATATCAAATTCAGCTCAACAAAAAGAAGACATATTAAATTCACAAGCCACTGAAGAAAACCGTCTGGTATGAGGATACATATTCCCATAGGCATCTCTCTCAGAAGACGGTGCCTTTACATATTGCCCTAGAAAAATCCCCAAACATGAAATACTGCTCTTTTTATTGCATCCTATACAAACACTATTTCCTCGGGGCTGATCCTTCCCTATTTACACCTATCTTAGCCAGCTCAAGACCTCATGGTGGTCAAGAAGTTGGTTTTGCAGGTGAACAATAGTGGAAGGTCTTGGTCCAGACAGAGTCAGTGGAATCCATTCAGAGTATGAAGCCAAATGAATGGAAACAAAGAGAGTTGCCTGTCACTGCATTTCTCCGAGTTGGCTCTTCCTGGGATCATATTCTGTCTGTAGGAAATAAAATGGCAAACAATTGTTTGTGGCAATAATTAAGGCATTCATTGTGTCTTTTGGAAAATGACGGATGGAGTTTTTTGTACCATCCACACCCCAGCTGCACTCTTAATCAATTCCTTCTTCATGAAAGTTGTACTATTTGAGCATCTGTTCTGAATCAGTAGATAAACAAACCACTATGGACTTCTTTGTGCACATACCCATTGACAGACAATCCTGTAAAGAGACAGCAATCCACTGACCTAGAGAACTGCACGCTCTGTGATAGGCAGCCCTACACCTAATTTTAATCTCCATACCTGATTAAACCAATGAGTTGAAGGGGTCTCTTAAGCTCTCTGTATAAATACCTTTATTTAGATAGTTCACCAGAAGCACAGAAGGTGACATAGATGTTGTTGTGCCACTTGTTGATCTGGCAACACTCAAACTTTCCAAATGGAGGGGAAGTATATCTACATGAAAAGGCTTTCCAGATGATAGGGTCATAGTAGTGTGGGTCTCTGCTGCTGAAGGATCTAATAACAGCTCCATAAATTAGGGCTGCATAACATCAGCATCAAAATTTTCTTCTTTCTGCCCTTCACAGCCCTTGCAATCAGATAAGGTCCTCTCTGTGTTAAACTGTCCTCACATCTTCAAGAATAAAGCAAAGCAAAACCTTTCAGAAGACATTTCAAGGACAGAACCATTTTAAAAAAGCATTTCCCTAAGCTAATAATGTGGCATTTTGTTGCCCCAAAAGGGTAAACTCATGCTTTCTGAGAAATTAAAATAACAGTGTTTTGCATGGTATTCCTCCCGTACCTACACTCTCTGGTGCTGACCAAGAAATGAACACTTCTGGAAAAAAGAATTATCTGCAATTACTATTTCAGTGCATGAACAATCAAGGTCAGAACCAAAGCAAACCATCACGAGTCTCCTAATAATTGCAATGAAAATAATGACTTATTTTCTCATCAATAATTATTGATTTCTAGAAGACCTCTGATGACCATAGCATGGTGTTCATAACAAGCACTATACAAAAATATCCATGTTACAAGCTTCGCTCTGTTAACTCTTAACATACTCTTAAAACCAAAAAGCACTGCACAAATTCTCTGTTTCTCATTTTAAATTGCACAATATTAATTTTATAGGGAAAAAAGAGTACTTCAGCTATTCCACCTGGTAGGAACACTGACAGTTGAAAGTCCCTTGGGGGTAAAATTTTGCCATAAGAATATGCAGTATGATTTATATTCCCTTGTAGGATGGCTATCTTGGCCCAAGGTTAACATGCATATTGCTCTGGGATCTCCAAATGTGCTAAAATAATTTGGGTATTAGTCGACCTAATTCTCCAACCAAATTTCAGCCTCATTGCTTCATATGTATATATGTTATATATATAAATATATATATAAAACATATAAATATATATATATTTATATAGCAATTACCTAATGCCTTTAAATTAAAACTACCCATATGTTTTAAAAGACAAACAAGCTGTGATTTGGTTATTTCTGATTTACTTAAATGAGGTTGTTACTTTTAGGAATGCTTTGAAATACACGAATGATAGGACAGGATTTCAGAATGTTCTTAACAGTAATCCACATCACTCCTGGGGATAAATTATTTTGCCTTTGACCTTCTAGATTATCCACTTGGGAATCATTATCTCATAAAAGAGAGGCACCTGTTGTAATATTCTGGAACTAAGTAGTTCTGCAAAATCCTTTAAAAGTACTAGCTGACCAGATTGATAAACTACTGAGTTATCCCTCCAGATCAAGCTGGATTTATGACTAATTGCTGCTTGCAAATAATCTTTCAGACTATTATACTCATTGTTCCCTGTATGCAAAAATCCCAGAACAAAACAAAAAAAAACCCCATTTGAGACATTTGATTGGTACAATAGCCCTTCATGTTGGGCAGCTTGCATTCTTTTAGATGCTTTCAACAGCTTTATGGAAGGGACAACGGTGCCACTGTCAGAATATATTTCAATTTTGTCTAACGACAATGCCTACTGTTAGCTTTTAATACGCCACCATGGTTATACAAGTTGTAGTGCCAGGGCAAAAAGAGATATAATTGTAAAGTATAGTTCCAAACTGAAATTAAAAAATCCTGATAAATTCAAGGTATTGTGTCTTTCCAATGGCAGCTTGGGCCTGTGGGATCCTTTAGATTTTTTTTATTCCTGTATATACAACTAGGTTTATGAACTCATAATAAGAAAGGCACTTAGCTATCATAGTGGTTTGCACAACATAAATTGCCAGAAAGAACATTCACACAGTGTTGTTTAGTTACATTGCTCAGCTGAGTTACAGCTTATATTCACATGCTACAGCCTTGTCTTATGATGGATGACATGAAGAGGGTACAAACTGAATAAATGAAATACTTTCTGAATGCAATATTGTATTATAGTACAGCTTTGTAAACTAAAGAGTTGCTCTGACTGATTTCAGATGGCAGATTCAGTCCTAGTGTACAGGTATAAAAATGACTGTGCACCTTACACCATACCGCTCAAAAAAAAGGGAGCAGAAGTTCTGTTAATAGATGTGTAACTTCTGAAATCGACTTGTAAGATAGGTAAAAAGCAGAGAGATGGTCAAAATTTGTCTTCTGGGAAATACAGATGAAGACTCTCATCCCATATCATCATCTCCACTGTTCACCTGCCCAAATCACAGTACACGGCCCACGCTGAGTCAATCCCCATCTGATGGTCATGCATCAGTTGCTGCTCTTTCATGTCAATAATAGCAACACTGAAATTTAGATCCTGTAAATAACCGCAGGTAAATGTGCTTCATTAAACTTAATAATGAATATTATCACCTTAGTAATGAAGTTTATCGTGTGCCTTATTAACTTTGCAATTTACAATGGCATCTTACCGATTTTAAGGGGAATCTTCATTGGTGCCCACAACTATTTTGTAATTATAGTCATGTTTTGGTCAGTTGAGTTAATTTCAATTAATATACTTCATTAACTTAATAGCTAAGTGTTAGCAGCCTAAGGGGGATACTCTAAATGAATCAGTAAGACAGCTTTGAAATAAGGCCACAGTAAGTGTACGTCATTTTCTTATTTTAATTACATGCAGTTTCAAGCCTCTGTCTAGGCAAACCCCGGTATCCCTATGACTAGTTCAGTTATAACATACCACTGATATTTGTATTCTGAATTCAGATAATCAAACAAGCAAGGTGGTGACTGTACCATAAGAGAGTTTTGCTTTATTTTTAAAATAGCTTGTAAGCAGACTGGGGCCAAGGATTCTGTCATTACCTTCTGTTTCTATACAGTACCTAGCTCAGTGAGCTCCCAATAAAAGCAATCCTAGATGCTACAGAAATGCAGAAAAATAATAATCTAAATGCAGAATAAAATGATAATGCCATTGGTATGAGTAGAGTTTCATATCAGGTGTAATGACTGATGTTTAATGAACTGATCTGACACTGCACAAGAAACAACCAAGTCCTATATAATTGTATTTAAAAGGAATTACAGCTGCTGATGAATATATTCCATTATTGCCCTCAGATTTTTTCTTCATGGAGAGCCCACAGAAAACTGCAGCAGCACCATTTTATTTTTTCTTGAACATGATCAGAGATGATTAAATAAGATTGTGACTACGTGTGATTTGCGGTTTGAAGATCAAAATCCACAACTCAGCCTAGGTATCTGTGTTGTGATAACTCACATTCATCAGTACCTCAGTTACTTTTGTATTCCTCGGCTAGATGAGCATGTTTTTCTTCCAAACATATTTTTAAGTCTTAGTCTCAAATCACAGACATGCTTGTGGCAAAGCAGATAGAAATTTGAAGACAAGAGGCAGGGAGAAAGCAAGGGAATGAGGAAGGAATTTCCGTAAGGTGTTTATGGAAGTTTGTCCTTACCTCCCTCATTTGCTTCATAATTCTTCTTGTAGGGAATTAAGCGAAAGGAGGAGTGACCATGGAATACTGACTGGAAAAAAACAAAAGATCAACATGGGCACTTAGTCTTTCCTATGACTACAAAAGAGAGAAGGTGGTGATGGAATGCAGGGTTTTAAAGGGCAGAGGGGCAGGACACACTTCCTCGAGAGTAGAAGTAAAGAACTCTAAAACACAGTTAAAAAATCTGTTTGCTTCTAGTAAGAGAGAGAACTTGGAGGGGCACAGAACTCCTGTCTTGAAAGAGAAGGAAAAAAGGAAGCAAATATTGGTAAGGACTGTATTCCTTTTCAGCACCCTGGTAAGTAACAATGGGTTTGGCACCATTAAATCTGGCCGCTGACTACTTTGCAGGGGTTACCTGTGTTGGCACCTTATCCTGTGCTTTGCATGGAGAATACTGAGAATTCAACTGTGGCCAACTGCAAACCGGTCAGACGAGCCTGGTCTGGTGCAGTCACTGGTGCACCCTTTCTTATTCTCCACGTAAGGTCAATCACAAGGTGAACAGGTTATCTCCCTGATCAAGCACGCACACTGCCTGGCTTTCCTATAAGCCAGGGCAAAGGATCAGTAAGTTTCACACCTCCCAGAAATATTTATACAGCAGAGGGAAAGCCAACAAGGGAGGCAGTCACGGTGTCATTGATCTGTTTACCAGGGGGCAAAGGTATGTGAGAGGCTGACACACCAACTATCATGGGAATGCTCACACCTCAGAGCCTTCCAAGAAAGTCACAAAGCATCCACGCATGTAATAGCAAATGAGGTTCCAGCTCAGGGCTGCAGCACCAAGAACTGCAGGGGATTGCTTAATATTCAGTAAGCATATGCCTAAAAAGTCAGTGCACATGCTATCAGAATTTCAGCATCCTGCTGTGCGTCAATGAACTTTGTTTAGGCATCAAGATCCATTTATATTGTGGATAAGAGATTTGGGAGGAAAACTGGTATATGATGCCAAGTGCAAAAGACAAGTCAAAAGGCTGCTTTTATGGGCATCTGTCAGGGAGATGCCTGAGCAGATTTTAAATAAAACATCTCTGGGATTTTCCATCCATGTCCCCAAATCTTCCCAGAAGAACTTCTGAAATTATTCAGGACACACAGGAATAATTTCTCTACATTTTAGAGACTTATACAGGGGCTTTCAACATTTAATCCAGGCAAGCAGTGGATTAACTGCCTTCGGTCGAAAGCCTGCCAGCTGACAACCCATCCCCATGCACATGGCATTTATGTCTGCCATGTTTATATTTTGACATTTTTGTGAGAGACATTGTCCTGAAAGGTCACCACTTGCTGCAGCAGTTGGCTGGCTGCCATTCAAGCTTGAGAAGCTCAGCTTTGCAGCTGTCACCAAAAATGACCATTTTCACAGCTAAGTTTCAGGGAAGCTATGAATTTCTGACTGTATATGAGGGAAAAAGGAAACAAGAGGAAGGAAGGAGAAGTTCCAAAATCACCTTTCACTTGCTACAATGAAGACAGGCATTTCTACAAATACGTCTGTAAGATGAAGCTGAATTATTTCAAAAGCAGCTTATAAAAAACGGATTGACCAAACATACCTGTGTTACAGCAGCATTATCAAGGGGGTTATACCATGAATATGTTTAGCCCTCCCTGTGCAAAAACTCAACATACGTAGTCTCTCCCTAGTCACTTAATGGAAGTCACCTGTTAACTGTGGTAATGATATTTTCACATGGCTCAAAAAGCTTACGGTGCCACAGTGGTCCCTAAGAAATAACAAAACCTGTGAACAATGCAAGAAATGTGATGTGGCAATGCAAACAAACCAACTATAGACTGCATTTCTTGTGCAATTATCTGACATTCATACTTGGTACTGATCACAGGCTGTTTTCAATAAGCCGATTTTATTCATAGCACAGTAAGAATTCACTAGCTATAAACTCAATAGGACAATGGCACTACAGAAGCTTTGACTTAACAAGGAGAATAAAACCCAAGATGCTGTTTTTTCAGTGCCATGAGACCAAAACCCACTAACAAATACCCATTCTCTTCCTTAGAGCGTCACCACATAACAGAAACCTTCAACTCTGCTGCTTCCTAGCCACCTTGCTATCCTGCCTTCATGCCACATAGCAGATAAAGATCGTTTTCATGTACAGAGGGAGATTGGTGAAAAACATGCATTGCTCACCGTGGTACGTTCATTGTTCTTATCAGGTCAGATGCAGACTTACTGGTGCCCTTTATGCCGATTATTTGTTTGTGCTTCTGATAATAAGGTCCTGCCGAGTTTCTTAGTGACAAGTCCAAGTCCACATTTATGGATTTTTAAAGAGAAGATTCCAGGTGAAGAATACTGTAGCAGATTTCTCTCCTATGCACTCACAAGCAGGCTGTCTATTACTGCTGAAGTATCTTTCTCACTGTATAACTAATGCCATCTAATCTAAGCAGAAAACCACCCTAGAAGCACCTCCTGCATTTGCTTCGCTTCTCCCCTCACAGACACAAATGGCAAGCAGACGTCCCAAAAATCAACAAACACAACTGCAAACTATTTGTCCAGAAAGCCTTCCTGAATCCCTTTCCCGCAGTAGCTCTTCCAGTGAAAGCCAGAACAATAGTGCAGGGCAGCTTTCCCTGTCAGGATGTTTTCAGCTTTCATCTCTCTGCTTTTTCAAGCAGAACACTGAGGTAGAAACCCTAATTAGCAATCTGAAAGCACCACACAGACAAGGAATACTTACATTTGCAACTGTATTTGTGATATTTGCGCACTGATCCAGCGACCGGTGATTACAAAGAAGAGCAAGAGCTTTTTAGGCTGCCTTTCAAGCTTCGCAGCAGTGAAAAGAAGGCTGTGATCTGAAAGCTACTAATTTTCTATATGCTGTGCTCTAGTTGCTTCCCATGTGCATACAACACAGCTGCCAGATTTAATAACCATGTCAGCCTGCTTTCCCCATAAAGCAGCAGAGAGATGACAGGATGAAGATGAAGTAGCCAGTGCGTTAATCTGTAGTTATGGCTGCACTAAGCCTTGAATGAATGTCACGATTTTATTGCCCTTGAAGAAAAAAAAAGGAAACAGATCAACGCTATTCATGAAAAAAATGCACAAAGGATTTCAGAAACATCAATCCATACTTGCCTCAGTGACATTAAAGTATTTTGAAGAAATTTCTCCTTTTTTTTTTTTTTGCCTCAATTAATAAATCCTAGGACTTTAGTTAATTCCTTTTTACTTCATCCTGATCTTTCAGAATACATTTTTTCTAGCAGAGCATGTTTGTACCCCAAAAGAAAAAAAAAAAAGCATTAACTGACAAATTAGTTGAGCTTCACTCCTCTCCAGAAGGAAGTATTTCCATACCTGTCTGTCTTTGCTGACTTCTTTCAGGGGGTTAAAAAAAAAAACAAAAGGAAAAAAAAAGTGGGGGTGGAATTGTCATTTACCATTTAAATTCTCCCACACACAGTGGTTCCTAGAGCACTGGACTTTAGTATCTGATGTGGTCAGTTCACTGCCAAGGTGGAGCACTGCCGTACCTCCAGGTGCAAAACCAGTTCCATGTGAGGGAAGGGTGCCCAGAGTTTACATGACAAGAGAAGGTGCCAACAAACTAAAAATAAACCCAGCAACGTTCAGTCGAATTTGCAGCAGTGTGGGGATGCTGCAGAGATCGTATGACATCTGTGCGCATCTTTTTCTCTCTCTCTCTCTCATTTGTATTCCCTTCACTTCCCTTGGAGGCACCTGTCTCAGCAGGGAGTGGTTTCTGTGGAAACTACGGAAGGTCGGTTTTCCCCTCCGAGAAACTGTTGCTATGGCAACCTTACATAATGTATATGGCCTAGATTCTTTTTTTAAAATCATCTAACACTGAAATTCTCATTATAAAATTAGAGCTGATCTGCCAGGGCGGGGCAAGAAATAGAGTCATTTCAAAATTGCATTAGAAATGTAGGGTGAAAAGGCCCGAATGGTATTATGAATTAAATGAGAGTGTAGGGAGCACTGTCATTGCGTCACTCACAAAGACAAAATAACTTGTAAATTCCAGTAAACAGGGTGGGATTAGCATTTGTGGGATGCAAGGTGGAAGGGAAGCGTTTACTTGACATCGTGGTTCAACGTAGCAATCAATATTGCATCTTACAAAGTGGAGATGTTTGCAGTGCATTTATTCTACCAGCAACCAGGACCTCACCTAACGACGTAAGCCCAAACGCTGCTTACACCTACCCCGTTCAAAACTGAAATATCACTTTCTAAGTCTCTACATTATGAAAACATGGGATGTTAAAACTGGAGGAAGTGCCTGAAAGGAGCTGTGTGAGTCAGTGAGGCATAGTGTGCAGTGGTGCAGAAGCAGAAAAGGCGCACTGCTGTTTATACGACGTTGCTCTCAGCTCAGAGGAGACAAACCTGCCCACAGCCATGGTGGGCAGGGCAGATCTGCCAGATCGTATCAGGAAGATGGAGAGGTTGGGGCCCTGGCAGTGGGTCTGGGCAGGGTGAGGGGGTTTTACCTCCTAAATCAGCAGCTAAAGACATGTCTGGGTTGGGAAACACATGAAGTGGCAGTCATGTTAGAGATGTTTTGTGACCCCTGTGAAATGGGTAGGTAGATACTTTGAATAACCCTTTTATTGGTAATACAAAGTCAAATGGTTAAGAAGGCAAAGCTACCTGTTTTAGCTCTACACAAAATCAGTGATTTCAGTTTGAAAAATATTGTTCAGGAAACTTCAGTAAAACCCTACCTCTGCAGTGTCTGCACTGTGACTCAGTGGACTGAGATCTCCCCTGAGCTGTCAATCTAGCAACTTTTATCAGGGGCAAAGGGGGTCTCCAGGTGGGACAAAGCAGGCAGAAAGCATTGCTTCAAACCCCACAGTTTTTCTGTTCCTTTCTTGTGTAATAGAGACACTTTTACAAAGGAGACTCGTGCTGCCTGAAGGTAAGGTGTTGTCTGGGATGTTGCTTCTCCAAGCAGATGTTCAAGAATCAAGACCAGAGTTTCACAAAAAACCTGCTGGTGCCACAAGCGATGGGACATTCTCTAATACAAAATCCCTCAAAGGGATTTCCCTGTACTTGGAAAAGTTTGTCTCTTAAATTAAAGAAGAACACTTCCATAAATTGCACTGAACATCCAAACTGGAGATCTATACAGGAGATCTACTCTGACAATCACAAAGAGGGGTATTTTGTTAGAGGCTATGTGCACAGACCTTTTGTCTGTGAAAATCGAGTTACAGCAGTTGTGAAAACATTAAACATGATCTCTCTTTTACACAGAAAAACAAAGGAGATTCGGTGCATAGTGTTAACTACAATTGGATTTGGGAAAGTTCAGTACCACCAGGACACACCCTGCACCTTACACAACTGAAACTCTTTATGATTTATCAAATATAACATTCCTAGTCAGGCCTCCCTGACATTTGATTTTTGCATCCCAGGGCTCTTGAGTTCTATCCAGAGGACACAGAAACCACAATGTGTTACAAAAAAATCTCTGGCCTTCTAAAACTAAAAAAAAAAAAGGAAATTATAAAATATTTTCAACAAAACATCTACATACACTTCTGAATTTGTTTTATATACAAAACTGCACAATAATGGGACCCTTCTAGTGAAACATGTATTTAGTGGCCCTATGAAAGAAAACATATTGAAAAGAAAAGCACTAAAACGAAAGGGTTGCTTAAGCAGATCAGAAAGAGCTGTCACTCAAACTCATGTTGTTCTGCCATTTTTGCTATGTAAAACCTTGAACTTCAAAGAGTATATTACACAAAGACAGCAACAGGAACAAAATGAGAAATTAATACTATAACAAGGTAAAGCAATGAAGTTAATAGTTTATTAAAAAAAAAAAAACAAACAAAAAACGAAGCAAACATATGACATAGAATAATAAGTCTCAACTACTTTCCATAGCAGTGCCAACTGTCCCAGCATCAGAAAGGATAGCAGAGCAAAAGCTGATGTGGTTACACGGCTTCTAGGCTGAACTAAGTATCATTTAGCCAGCTTAGCATGAAAGCAGCATGAACTTGGATCTGTCCCCTTGTATCTATCTAAATATTCTGTGTGCATCCAATCCGTGGACACTTGTGGCTTCCTTAAGCATAGGACAGGGTGTTTGGGCACCAACCTTAGGTGTGGGCATCTCCACAAGTGTACTTTCAGTAAGGTAACCTACAGCATTTAAATGTCTGACTTTAACCACTGCCTTTAGCTGCCTAAGGATCACAGATTACCCAGATTTCTGATCACCCTGTAAGGGACCTGGCTGAGATACTGCTGAGAAGTCAGTTAAGACTAACAAAAGACAGATTTGTGTTCACAGCAGGACTCAGACACATGGAGATGTAGCTGTAACCTGTGAGCTTGCTGTTAATTTTCCTTCCAGCAAGGAGTTAGTTCACTCCAGGAGTCCAAGCTTCTCTTGACAGACCAGAATCTGCAATAATGGTCTCTCAGTGACTAGACTCAGCAAAAAATGTAATTGAGCTGTTATGACCTGGAAATTGTTTGGCACATGTCACTGAACCTGATAGCAACTTTACAGCCTACCATAGAGCTGAGAAAGACAGACTTCCAGTGGTTATTTAAAATGGCATCCACCCATTCCAGCAGTATTATTATATGTTTCCCACATCTTTTCCCATGTCATTACATCAAGCCTATGAAAAAAATGTATTAGCAATGCAACATTACACATGGCTTTGCTCAGAGATAAAGAGGAGTGTCAATAGAAATCCTTTGTAAAATATTACATTACTTATTCCAAAAGAATCTCTAGTTGACACACCACCCAAGTCCATGCCAGGCTTTTGACATACATGTCTATGATTTTACATAGACAAGCTATTCTACTTCCAGTATATTGACTGCTCATCACATTTACACTGCTTTTGATACTGCAGTCTCTTTTCTCCCATGGTCCTATCATAAAGAAAAAAAAAAAAATCTCCCTTTCTATCAACTTGGATTGGTGTGCATTTGATGAGGGAAAAAAACCTTAATGGTAAACAGAGAGACAAAAATCACAAAGAGGCACAGGCAGGGGTGTCAGTTCCTAACCACAAGGTGCCTTGTAGTCTGCAGATCCCCCTGCCAAGAGTTCTGTGCTTAAGCAATCTGCAGGAATGACACCCACAAAAGCCAGAAAGTTAGCACAGAGCTGCCTAACTTAGCTACTGAGAAATGCTAAGATCTTAAACTCTCTCCATGGACTCGGTATCTCTATCTAGGCTGCAGTAAAATGCCCATCTCCAACTAGAATTCATATATACCCATCCTCTTGAGCTATCTTCCCCTTGTCACAGAAGGTGAGTGGGGAAGAGATGAGAGGCAAATACAGTACTCAAGAGATGACAGATTTGGGCTTAAATCTACTAGTAGCCAGATGAAAGTTTAACCAACATTCCCTTATTTAATTGCATCTTTTTAGGTTATTCTAGAGTAGGAATCCTCCTGAAGCTGCTGTCCTGATATTACTAAATAGCAAAGTGAGAGAACAAAGACCACTATGTAGCCTAGTAGTCAGGCTGTTGTTTAAGGCACTAACCTTGTCCAGTCCCTGCTTCAGTAACAGGCTTCTCATCAGGAGTAAAACCAGATTTCTGAGTCCCTGATGGCAGGAGATATTTTATTGGGGTTCAACGGGCACTTTCTGAGCTCTGCCAGTCTACCCACTTCAGAGAGGAAAGGCACAGAGTGTCTTCTGTGATGGTCCTGACATGTCTGGTATGAGGGAGATGGCCAGTTGCTCAGCCCTTCCTGCTCTTTAGCATCTCCAGGCACCTGGGTTATGTGACAGGTTTCTCAGACCTGCCTTTCTGCCTGAAGTGTTTAAGGTGGCCACGTCTACAATGTCACATGAGCTGGCAGGGATCTGCATACTGACTCAGAAACCAGAAATGCTGGGGAGCTCAGTGCAGAAACACACAATCTGGTTCTGCGCACGGTCACTAATAAGCCATAGCACTGTGCACAAGGCTGCACTCCACTGTGACTTTTCAGGATCAAGGGTTCCTGAACTCTACTCTACCCCAGAGAGTAGGCAGGCCCTACATCTGGCCTCGGTCCCTGCACGGATCTTCCCTGAGTTCAGCCAAGGAAATAGTCATGGGGATTAAAACTAATCTGATTCCATCTAGCCTAGAACACACAGGAAATAGATCAAAGGTGGATTTCTGCCTGGGTTTCTCATGGATTTCAGTTTCAGTTAATGCTCCCAACTGCAGGCCTGCCTATTGCTTTCCTTGTTTTGGAGGCAGAAATCATTGCCAAGGCTCTGGCAGCCAGGCTAGAAAATAGTGACAAATAGTGTAAGCTGATCTGGCAGGCTTCATTAAGGGCAGATTAAACATTGACAGTCCCCAAGGATTTTGTGATATGATTGCATGACATGGCCAATGAACCAGTCACTCCCTGGGGTGAGAAGCAGGAAGGATGTTCAACTGCCTGGAGAGAGGAACATAGACTGCTCTGTGAAATTAGATGTTATGACAATGTAACATGCAAAGTACCATCTCTAAACAAGGTGCTTCACCTCGTATAAACCCTGTGAATAGCTAAATACAAGTCTGTCTATTCCTAAGAGGGCTGAGCAATGTAGAAAAAATCAAGACACCTGCAAAAGGCCAATGTAGGAGCTCAACAGTCCATACCAGTCAGGATGTCTTGTCTTTTTTCCTATGTGAAATTTATAGCTCTCATGACTTAAGACTGGTTTTTTTTAAGAAATATTTGAGAATCGTCCCACATTTACTAGGTCAAGTATTATTACATCAGAATGTCAAGAACTCTGAGTAGCCTGTGCTTGTGGCAAGGTTGCCTTGCACCTAAAACAGCCTATTAATTTACTATCTACTTGTAACCTGATGACTTTCTTTCCTCTACAAGGTGGTAGATCTGTAAGTTTCTAATCATAAAGACTCCCTGATGACATTTCCCTTTTCTATCCCAAATACTCCAAATGTTTCCAGACAAAATAATTACCTTTAGCTTTCCTGCTCCATCAAGTCAACACAGAGACACTTTGTCGCCTGCGGTGACACCATTTGTGCCCTAGAGTTCTGAACTGAAATGGATGTCTCCAGACTCCAGGGACATCCAGAGGGAACTTTCCACAAACAGCACTACTTACTTGGAATGCCTTTATGTTTGTTAAATACCAGGAAACAAGTTTAAAACAGACAAACCAAAATTATCCACCAGGAGATTTATATTCCAATGTGACTAACACATTCAGCTAGTTAGACCTCTTTATGGCTTTACTTCCAATGTAGAATGAATTGAGTAACTTTCTGGGCATGTGAGGGCTCAAACTGGAATGGAAATGCTGAAAGCCACTATTCAAAACACTCGTTAGCAATCTTTTCCAGCACTCCAGTCCAAATCAGCTATTTGAGTGGATTACTTATAATTTAGGAACCACACACTATGCCTGAAAAAATAAGCTCCCAGAGACAACCAGAACTCTGCAGAAGTCACTGTGAATTAAGACAAAGATTTTTGGAAGAGGGAGGAAAGAGCCGCAATGATGTATGTTAGCAGGCTTTTATCTCCTTCAGACCCTGCAGAAGTCTTTCCATGCACAGAAAGTTCTTTGATTTCTAGGAGTGAGAGGGCTCTGGCTTGGTGAGAAGGAATCAAGGGTGTGAGTCTGATTCTATCATCATTTTCCCTAGTTAACACAGAGATTTACTTAGACAGATCTCAGATAATCACTGTGTCTGGAACTAATCTGCTGGCTCTAGAAGCTGCAAACTTCCTCCTGCTCCCAGGCTGAGCCTGAAATCAAGGAACAGAAAACAAACCCTTGGTTTTACAGAATAATGCTCTCATATCTGCTCCAGAAACAGGCTTCTGCCTTGACCTGCACAGCTTTTTTTGGCAACTTATCTCATTGTACGCTTCGATCTGAAGCCATGGAACTGAAAAATACCACTACTTGTTTTGCCTTCTCCAAATACAGTCCTGCTGCAGTATATGACATCTATAAGGGAATCATTGGTAGAAAAATGTGATGACACGTGGCTTTCAACTGCCCCTTGGTTCCTGAAAGCAAAATGTGGACAAAGTACTATGCTCACCGTTTTCTTTTGGCTATTTCTATGCTGAAGATGAGGCTCTTCGTCAGCTCCATAGGGTGCCTAATTCTGGGTCATTGGCTTAACTGTTAGGACAATTTTTACAGGCACTGCACTGCAGTGCAGAATTGGAATTCTTGAAGCAGATACTGCATATCTAAAAGCAGAATACTTGTATTATAGGATCTCAAGTTATTAGTATTATTTCTAACCAGATTCACAGTAGCATCTCAGTGTGTACAGAGGTAGTTGCTCTATTATTCAACGATACAAATGTTCCATCACAATCTTCGCACACACTGCATGAAGCAGCACTGTTCCTGCTTTCTCAGCTCAGATGCAGTATGATATGCATCCAAATATTTCTGTGCTAGGACTATCAGATCCTAAATGATTCTACTTCACTGAAGAACATCATTTTGTGTAAAACAAGTTTTCCAGGTTCTGCTACAATCAGCAGTAAGCCCAAGCAAACAACTGCTCTAACAAGATTCATTACAGATAAAATGGGATTGAAATCCCATTTTTGTGGAAAAAGCAGACAGTTCCTTTTGTTTAGCATAAGTATCTTATTTGCTTTGTATTCCTAGAAAACAAAATGTGATTGGAATGGCCCACATTTAAAAGGGAACAGCCTGTCTTAAATCTATGTTTGGGAAGTCTATGTGTGCTGACTTCTCTCCTTTTTAATGTCAAGAAACTCTAGTACTCTTTTCCACAGAAGCACCACTTTCTTCCTATTAACTATTTGCATCTCACTATAAAATCCTTTGAGATTAACATTATACTAATCAATAGTTAGGTCTAATTAAACTTGCTACTTTAATTAGATTAATTGTCACTTTTAGGGACTTTATTGAAAACATCAGAGATGGTGAAAAGAACATTTTCATTCCATGCTCTCTCAACCTCCTGAGCCTTTCATTAAGCCCTTCACTACAGATGTCCATCCTGGCAGCGGGTGGTTTGATAGCTGCACTAGAGCCCGTTAAACTTGGCCATCATGGCCACATTCAGAATTACTGGCTACCAGAGATGATCACGGTCATAACCACTGCCTGACAAACAATTGGTTGTTGTGATCTCATCTGTGGATTCTCATCCTTCTTTTGTTGCCATATCCCTTCCTATGAATGCAAACAATGGATGCATAGCTATTGCTCTGTGGTGCTGAGCCACTTGGAATAGAAATTGTACTACCATCTTTTGACTATAAGGAGAACTACACTTTAAGTAAGTCTTCTGCATTAAGTCCCTGCGGGAAGTAATCTTCCTTAATTCAGTGAACAAAACATAAAAGTCCGTTTAAATATAGAGACACAAGATGAACAATGTAGTCTTTGAGCTGAGTCCTTTACAGAGGCCAATCTGGCTTGAACATATCCATAAGAAGGCCCATAACTGGGGGCAATCACAGTATCACCAAGAAAAAAACCAAACATCAACAGTCTTAAATGTGTCAGCCAGAGTGCATCTACAGCTATTTAACGTGTTTTAGCAAACTGTTTGGAAGCTGCTTCGCTATTACAGCTCCACGTTTCCTCTGGCATTTTCAGGCTGTATGACTACAGTGGTGTTCAGTTCTTGGGAAGATCAGTACAGATTGGGGTTGGTATTAATTACAGACTCTTTGCTCGTCAGTGAGTAGTTATATCTAGAACAATTCAGAAGTGATGGACAGTATCACTTCTGAAATGTACAGTGACCTATACAAAATGATTTCAGTTCCTCGGGAGAAGGTGTCATACAGAATTACAGTTAACTGTCCTTATTGGAAGTCTTGGCACCAAGGCTTCTTCCACTTCTATGCCCAGACAAAGTTCTTCTGAAACAAGTCAGAAGCACATTGGAGAAGTTTATAGCAGAGAGTGCTTATCTGCAGAGGTTGGTTATCCTACATTGTGCTCATACACAAAACTGTGGTATTTTAAAATCATTCTAAAACACAATACTGACACTTTTGGGCAACTGCAGATGAAACTCATGTATTCATAAAAAAAGAAATTCCAAAGCACTACAAATAGGCAAATATATTTAAAACCCAAAGTAACATCTCAAAATGTACACTGTCCATTTGACGTTCAGAACAGGTTTGGGAGTGGAGTGTTTATTAACATTCCTCTGCATACCAACAAAGGTTCTGCTGGATATCTGACAACAGAAACACTGATTTAGTATTCCATGATCTCACAATGGCATTTTTGACAATCCCTAAAAAGAAACCACTGGCATTTTGGATGTGCATTATGGCATGTGTGGTTTAGTAGTGCTTTACCACTTTATAAATCCAAAGTGAAGTCAATGGGATGTTTGCTATGGGCCTCAACGGAGTTGGACTTTCATCCACAATATTTAAGAAGTGGGTCTATGGTCTGAAGAAGAGCAAAGGATAAAGTAAAAAAGCTTTTTTCCATTGCAAAAAAAAAAAAAAAAAATTACAATAAATACTAACAGGGAAAACACAAGTTTTTCATAAGTCTCTTTATCAATTATGCTGCACTGTAGACAGCTTTTAAGTAGCTCTCAATTAATTTATCTATGTACATATGCAAAGAAATTGGAAAATAGTACATAAATATACACACAGGCTAAAGTCAAGATAGGTGTTATTTTTCATTTTCCTCTCTCATTAGGATAGTTCCACTAATATTCAGTCCCTCTGGTGCAGCTGAAATTACATATGGTAATAAAGAACACAGTAGAGCTACTCATTTGAAGAAATCTTTTTGTTACTACATGTATCATTAAGTGGAGCTATTACAAAGTAGTGATCAGGGATCTTCACAGTCACATTTCATTCTGACCTCTGACCTACACCCCTTCTGTAAAAGCCCATCCTGTACCACAGTACTACAATAGCTAACCTCTTCACACTGGAAAACCAGGGCACACGTTACTGCTGAATAATTCAATAAATTCACATTTTATCAAAGAACTTGTATATTCCCTACTCCTTAGCAGCAATGAAAGCACTCCTCCCCCACCCCCCGACTCCCCTAAATTAAGTGGAATCTACTTTTCTCCTGGATATGTTTAAATAGAGCAAGAAAAACATTTTTTTTTTCTGTCACTGGTAACAATATTTCTATAGTTGTACACACTACCTAACAAGTTGACTGCAACAGCAAATCTTTCCCATCCCTTTTTATCTGCCGGTTCAGAGAACAACTTGTCATTGTACCTTTCAAGGCCAGGGAACCTTTGATCTCACATCCACTGTCTCACCAAAGACACTGGTTATTGGCATGATGAGCCTCAAGAATTGGTAATGTACCTACCTTCAGATCTCTTTTATGTTTCTGTACCCATATTAGTGCCGGTTTATGAGGATATGGCCTTGGGAAGACCTATGTACTCAGGTTTGAGCATCATCAATCAGCTGAAAGAGTGTTTATCTTGCAGTGCACTAATGATTTGTTTGTAGTCCAGTAAAGCAGCCAGCTTGTGTGTCACCTGGAAAGGAGAAGACTCTGTCTAGCAAACATCTGAAATACATCAGCATTTCTACAGTAAGGTGAGCTGTCACTTGTCCTGTACAAGAATATTCAAATTGACCTCTAAGAAAGTGATGAAACATGACAGGAGAGAATGCCAAGGAAAGTTTGGCCCGTTACCACAGACAAGGAACAGGGTTTTTTAGTGATGTTAAATCCAAAGCAGTGATTTTTGTCCAAGAACTGGATCCCAGCCATAAAGCACCAAAGTATTCTGGCTACTTGTTAGCTGAAGATGAGCTAAAACACAGGCAGATATAAAAACTTGCTTTTATTTCTTTTGGTTTGTCTCTGTACCTACTAACTTTACTGTCTATATTTGGCTTATGTAAATAAATCATCCTTCTACTTCTATCTTAGGGGGGATTTTAGGTTAGCTGGCAATAAATAAAACATTCTGCTCTGATGGGTGTGGATGATGATTAAGACAGAGGTAGTGGACCCATTTTCAAGATGCCAGTACCCCACCACAAGTAAGTAATAATACAGAAAGAAGAAAAAGCAAGGAGGACCCTCCTTTTTCTAAGCTGTTGTGCCTGGCTGGGAAGCTGGCAGGGGACAGTGTCACTGTGAAGGCAATGCCATCCCCACTGATTAACACCAGCCAGAGATATCCCAGCATGCAAGAGACCTATGTGGAGAATGGCAGGACCTTGGTTATCATGCAGACCTCCTCAATAACTCATGTCATAGTACTCCATCTGGGCCAGGCAGCCCTGAGGAAGAACGTGATACGTACGTATACTCCTAAACTGCATCAGTAATACTAAAGGTCCTCTTCTTTGCCCAGCAATGACAAAACGTTTCTCCCTCTGGAAAAGTATTCATCTACCACAAGTCCAGTGTATGACAAGACTGCAGTGCAGGAAGCAATCCTTCAAGCTTGCATATCATGACTGTTCTCTCCCAAGATTATCAGTACAGTACAAACAACCAGACAAATGGAAAACCAGATGTTTGGAAGGCTATGTATTATGGGTTTATGAGTTGTAGTAAAGTATGTACTCTGCATCATCTTTGATTTGGGAAGTCTTTTCTAATAATTCTGGACTACCCATTTAAAGTACTACACAGAAATATTTATGGTGATATCCAAATATTCAGAATGTGGATTCCTTCCTACTTCACCAGAAACTCTGAATTAGACTCCTACTGAAAAGACCAATCCAAACAAAATAAAACCCATTTGCATAGAAAAAGAATCCACAAAATGGCAGTGTTCACTACATGGGCAATGCAATAGTTCTTTTTTTATTTTATTTTTCTCCACAGAAACAATTTCCATGTGCTCAGTTACTGGCTACAAGTGAATTCTGAGATTTCTCTGCATGCCACAGCATGAAACTGATGATCTGCACTTGATCCTAAATGCCTGGCAGGTCTATATTTTGATATGCCTTTGTCTCTCACCCCATTTTTCTTCAAAAACTTAGGCTTCTTTTTGAAACGTGCCTGCTTTATGCATATGTTTTCAAGCTTTTTTTCTATACCAAAAATACCTGAAAAACAAGATGACAGTCAGCACGAGAAAAAAAAAAAGCTATAGAATTATTTTAAAAAGTCAGTGTTAACAGCATATTCTGGAAAATACCAAAGGGTTTGTGGAATAAATTCCTTTTGGCAAGTTCAGAGATAAAAGACTCGAGCTGCTTTCAAACACCAAATGCACCACTAAAAAGTCAGTAAAATTGCAGAAACATCTTAAATCAACAAAACATATCATACTCCCACACAAAACAAGAACAAGAGCAACAAAAGAACCACAAAAAAATTCCTATTTAGATAGACTTCAATGCTAGCTGGAGTATGTCTGTTCCAGGCAGTTTGTCAAAGAATATGCTTATATACAACAAAGGGCATAGAGTTGAGAGATTTTATGAAGCTTCAGGCTATTGCAAAGCTAGGCAAAGAGATGAAAGCAGTCCTGCTGCTGAAGGACCTAAATTAAGGAACTAGGCTGAGACACATGGTGATTAGAAGACTTTGTAAAAGTGTTTCTATCCACTTGGCTCACTTTGAGGATGATGGAGTGCTGGAATAGGCTGCCCGGAGAGGCTGTGGTGTTCCCTTCTCTGGAAACTTTTAAAACCCACCTGGACACATTCCTGCACAACCTGCTCTAAGTGATCCTTCTTTGGCAGGGGGAGTTGGACTAGGTGATCTCCAGAGGTCCCTTCCAACACCTACCATTCTGTGATTGATTCTGTCAATCTGTATCGCTGAACAGGACTTACTGGTTTAGGACTTGTTTCAATGTTCACTGAAGTCAGCTGCAACTTTCTACTACCTTTAAAACCCATCTGTTCATATACCCTTTCTTCCAAATTTAGGCACAGCCTGTTCAACTCCTTCATGACATGCAGGGCATACAAAACACACTTCTACCAAAGCTAGAAATTGGATGCACCTAAGACAGTGATCTTCATTGTAATAGGAGAAAATACTCATAGAAGAGTCTGCAGAAATACCAAGAATACTGCTCTTTTAATTCTAAAAAGAATCATTGTTTTCAGGCTGTTGTTCCTTGTCATTGCTCCTTCAACAGAATATCCACTGCCACAGGTTCTTAACTCTGCTCCTCACAGCCACAGTCCCTTGGCAGAAATTAATACCCTGCACAATCCAACAGCTCCAACACAGACTTGCAAATGTTTGGCCATACTGAAGTGTGAACATATTTTATTTCATTCTTAAACGGATCATTTCACACATCTAGGTTTGAAGCCAGTCACACCAGTACAACTGAGGTAGCTTCCAGTAAAAAAAGACAAATGAGGCACTGGAAGATACTGACAGAATACTATCCTGGGACAACAGCCTGGATGCACAAAAAGTCATCAAAGAGTCATTATTGGAAGCAGTCCTCCTCACAGGTAACTAGGACTCAAAGGTAACAATTTCATTAACTAAGAAACAAAATGAATAAAGATTCTATTGAAATTTCCTTTCATCTCTCCTTAAATCCTGATAATACTACAGTGTCAGTTATGAAGAGCTTTGAAACTCACATTTCAAGCTGGTAATTTCCAACTAGTCTTTAAAAAGACAAATCTAAGCAAAAGCAGCTCAGTAACTTCGCAGTATGAAAAATAAACAGAAACTTTGCCATTTCTAATACACACAGAAAGAATGTAAAAAAGACTTGCACTGCAACAGCTGGAGATAGAAGGTACAAATTTGGCAGACAAGATGACTAAACAAGAAGAAATGCCTTCACATTTTCCAATTAAAATGGGATTTGCTTTGACTGATCTGCTGCAAATCACTCTTTTTGTCCTTTATCAAGTGCTTTCCCTCAGCTTGAAAGGAAGCAGCTAAGGAACATCATGCTGTGCTTGTGTACAATTAACTTAGCCAAGCAATGAAATATTCAGAAAACAGAACAGCCCTGTCTGTGATATACAGATTTTTATACTGTGCTTAAAGCACGCTGAACATCCGGTATGGCAGAAGTACCAAGATCTGTGTATTTATTACATCCTATTTATGTATCACCTCCACAGCCTCTGTAAAATACCTAGATGAATTACAAAAGCCGTAACATCATAGCAAGTTTTTTATTCAGTAATCAATATAGGCACTAAGTGGTCAATCCAGTCCTCAAGAGATGCCCACATGGATCAAGCTGTTTGTAATTATGTTGAGAATCACCTCAATACAGAGGGTCTCTAAGTTCTTACACTTACTTCAGCCCTATGATTTCAGATGTCTGAAGAGCTCCAAAACAGAGAATTCATCTCATACCTCCTCCTGCAAATGATGCCTTTTTCCAATACTATACTTAGCCTTTAATTTGACAGCACGCATTTTGTCAGAAAAAAAGAAAAAAAAAAAGTCTTGCTTTATCACTTTGTCATATCCCATTGCTCAAACAACATTACACTGATTCAACATCAAACTCCATGAGACACCTTGTTGTAACCGTACTGAAGTAGCTTTAATGTTTTTCCCTGTAGATTTCTTTCACCAATAATGAGCTTTATTTTTGACGCTGCAGTCTTTATAGTGCTGGACATTTGAATGCAAATGTACAAGTTGCACAGCAGCAGAAAATAAGACTGTGTTTTTGGATGTTGGTTGCACAGAATCTTCTCAGCATGCCTATATAAGGTGACTAAAAAGAGCCATTAACTTTATATCAGATACTAATAGGCAGGCTATTTTCTACACTTCTGGGAATTTAGCCTCTTTGTGATTTTAAGAGCCAGTGTTGGAGTTGGCTGATACTATTTGCCAGTTGACACTAAATTTGGTCCTCTCTAATTCACAATCATTCCCAAATATTTCTCACTGCCAAGGAACACATTTTGTCCCGGTATGCTTTTGCCAAATGGTTGGGTGGCCCATTTTGCAGATGGTGGTTGCTCACGAACATACCAGTTATTGACTGTTTGAGTTATGTGCATGCTTGTCATCCATCGCCTTTTTTGATGAGTGGGTGGCTGAAGCTTTCATGGAAAATAATCAATGGCAAACAACAGAGAATGGATTTTCATGACTAATCTTTTGGGATTTCCAAACATCTCCATGATTGTTCCACCACTGTACAAATATGAAAGACTGTCAATAGCAGACCCACCACAGTCTTCAAGAATGTTGAATTAAAACTATTTCATTGTTATTATATTTACAAGAGTTCCCTTTTCTGCTATCTTGCCAGCCTTAACAGCCATTTTTCATAGCAACAGTGGCTAAAAAGACAGCAGTAGACCCATGCTAACAGTCTGCAGGAAAAATATCGAGAAACAGGCTTTTCTTCAACCCTCAGCTACTTTGCAATCTGAAGGCTGCACCCACATTCCTTTCAGATGGGAGGATCATAGTCTAGATCTTTATGTATCTGCAGTTCAGCCTACTGCAAATGTCCGGATTCCTGCTGCTTGCCTTCCAAGCAAGATATGAGAACACGTTGACTTTGATACTGTGGAACTCCTGAGGGCTTCCCATCTAGTGAAACTACACACATTTTAAGCTCTTGTTCCTAACCTAAAAGGAACCTTTCATTATTAGGATCTGACTACATGGAAATAATCTAATTTTTTTTTTGTCAGCACTCCACTGCCATAAGAACAGGTCTTGCAGATACTGAAACTTTCCAAGTCTTACCAGGAAAAACTGTCAGGAGCTCAGGGCTGAGCATTTTTAGCTAACATACTTGAGCTAGGGAACATAATATCAGGAGGGACTGGCACGAGTTTAAATATGTAAAGCAAGATGCTTATGCTCCTCATATTGCAGGCACCTCTGTAGCAATGAGTGCAGAACACACAATCTCACAGAAGGACAATGGAAGCTCTAAAAGCATACCATAATAAGTATCAAGAACTAAGCACAAAGGGTAAGGGTCCTCAAAAAGGAGGGCACAGACAGGACTTGAACACAGAGTGCATCAGGTGATAATAGCTCAATCTGCTAAGGGTGTCTAGATATCTAAAGCTTTGAGAGTAATCCTGATTTATCATAACTAGAGAGAAATGACAGCATGGGATGGTCAAGAACACAAATCCTAATTTACATCAACATAAAATGGAGTTTGCTACTGTTACTCCAGCTCAAGAGCTAGAGCTCTGTGCTCCCGATCCAGTTGATGATAAAAAGGCACGGGAGTAGTCCCCTGAGTTACAATGTCTATGCCATTCAAGGCAGGATGAGTGCCTGGCTTCAGCAAAGCTTTGGGTAAGGTTACTGATCACAGGCCTCTGTGAGAGGGTGCATTAAAGCTGCTTTTAGGACCAGGAGTCTCACAATATGAGTATTTGCTACTATCAGACTCAAGACAAAGCACCCATTCAGAGACTTTCATTCACCCATTTTAAAAGGTTTTACAAGGGTGGCTGATAATTGTCTGGGCCTCACTGCTGAAGGCAACTGAGGCACTACAGAAATAAGACACTTTTTTGTGTGTGTGTCCAAAATGAGTGCCCTAATGTTTTTATTCCAGGGTTAAGCTATTGAAAACACTGAGTAGTAGAGGTAGTGATGTTCCCTTGAACAATCCTGTCATCCCAACAGGCATTCAGCACTTCTGAGCATGTTACCAGAGCCTGAAGATTAACACTTCAAGGTAAATACCCAGATCTAAAGAATAGAGTCAAACTCTATAGCTCTCAAAGCTGTTTCTCCTTCAGAGCAAGTGTAAATATGAGTACATGAAATGAGCTATACCACACAGCTTGTTTGTTCAACAAGAGTAGCAAGAATAATTTGAATGTGGCAAACTTGTCAATCGAAAGGCATATGTTGGCATGACAATACATTAAAGAGCTATTGCACAGAAACACATGAATAATACACAAGGCTATTATTATGAGGACAGTACTCCTGAGTCTCACCGAATGTGGTTTGTTGGAAAGAGGAACAAATAACACTTTCTGTAATTTGTTTGAACTTGCAGCAATGACTCTTAAAGCTAGCAATAAAATTTTCCAAAAACCTGACACAAATGAACGTTCCTTTTGTTTTACTCCTCTCTGTAACTTTTCAGGACTATTTTAGGCTTAGAATATTTACCAGTTTTGATTGATGGGTTTTACTTTGCCTGCATTCTTTGTCACCCTGAAAATATATTCCTTCAATCATCTAGTAACTTCTGGTTTACTCTCTGATCCTTTTGATTTCCTTTCTTCATACGGGCTTCAAAACTAAAAATTTATGAACAAGGTAAGAGGACATAGGGGGATGGTTTTCTACTTTCAAGAACAGGAATAAATGTTTTGAGTGGGGATACAAGAACTAACACATACTGAGCAGATAAAGAACTCAGAATAACAGCTGAAGTTCTCCACTGGCATAGATGTAAGCTACTTTGCATAAATCAGGTGCATTATAGAGTCTGGGATAAGAAAAAGTTACTTTAAAAAGGTAATACAAATTACAAACCACTTACTGTATTCATGAAGGACTAGACTGGAGCTTTACCCCTTTTACTTGAAACAATATTAAGTTATATTCCCAGTCTTGTTCTGAACAGGTATTTTTAGAATCAATTATGCTAAGAGGTTTGAGCTACCTGAAGATTAATCTTTTGGTCTCAATGGAAACTTAGCTGAATAAAGTGACTCCATTCTACAAGAAATTACTTTCTTCAGATAGAGACAAAGGAAACCATTTCCAAAAATGTCCTTTTTATGACCTTCACTGTGCTGGAGGATAAAATGATCGTCTGACTGCATTCTCACTCCTGCCAGCAAAAATCAGACTGGTCAGATTATGTTTTCCATTTAGAGTGAATGAAGGCTTTCAGGAGCTCAGGTTTCCCCCTGTAGTCAGCCCTTCTAAAATGGGGTGTTTTCTTTTGGAGCATAGTTTCCTAGCAGTAGCCAGGTCTAGTGTGACACAAAGCTGTGTCAGCAGGTGGAAAAGCACCAGCAACTACACAGAACATTAAACACGTGGATTAGTGGATTTTTATAAATGGCGACATTGTTCCCACATCTGTGAAGTTCAGTCCTGACACATCTGCACCTGTACACACCAAAGAAGAGTAATGACAGCAGCATAGGCTCCAGCTCTCAAATGTGACTGACACATGCAGGTCACACTGAGGCTTGTGCTGCTTCAGCCACAGTCTGACAATAACCACATTCTGCCTGCTTTAAGCCATCTGGGCCATCTCTCTTCTGTGTCACACTGCATGCAGACCTATAGTGAGGAAGCTAGACCTGCCAAAAGGCCCTTGGCTGGCAGGCTTTCCGGGTAATTCTCCATACCACCCAGTGGCAGCAATGAAAATGTGAGACCTTTTGTAGAAAAGGCTATTAAAAAATGTCAGTACTTTAAAATTCTCGGTGATTTTTCTAGTCAGGAAAAGAAGACGTAAGTATTGTAGCATAATACCTAATTGGCCAACTTTCAATAGAATAAGACTCAAAATTAACTCTAAATATGTGTAGTTTGTATTCTATTTGAAAACCTAATTTTTCTGTTGTCCAGTGAGCTTCGTTTCCCCCGTTGCCAGGGCTTTGTTTTGCCTCAGACTTGTTGTAATACTCAATTCCTTATAGTTTTGCATTTTCCTCCTCTGGGGGCATTCTTCTGCCAGCAGGACCTTTTTCATTATATGTTACGTTTTTTCCTCTCTCTTTTTTCTCTCAGGCCCTCTCTCTTCTATGCTTATATTTACCAAATATGACCATGTTTTTACATTTCCTCACTATTACTTTCCTAGGGTTTCTTTAATCCCATCTATCCCATTTCGTAAAGAATACATCCATATTGCTTGTATATATATATATATACACACACACATCTACATAACCCTCAGGCACCCTCCCTAATCTCTCTGCAGCTGTCAAGTCATTCTTTTTATTTCAGTCTTTTTCCTCTTCAGCCTTATAACACCTTCCTCTGCTTCTATCACTATCAAACTGAAATTGTTTCTGGAGTCCCCAGGCTCTGGACAGCTGGGCAGTCCCTATTTCTTTGAAGTTAGCATCCACTCTGGAGAGGGGCTATCACTGTCCTTCCTTAGTGAGAACTGACTCACAGTAAAGCCCAGGACTTGCTGTCTCACAGCTGTTTGAGACCAAGGAGATGCCACTGTGGATGCAACCTGCTCTTAGGAGATTCAAGAAGTTGGGAATTACATTTCATCAATACCAATCCTGTGCTGATCTTTAACTGAATTTAAAAATTTCCATTCTGAATGATACAACTTGGGTGACTACAGATTTAATTTGCTTCAAAAGCCGAACCTCAGCCCCGTGAGGAGTAATTGGCTATGGCAGTGTGATAGCGGCCATATCCAGACTGGCCTCTAAACATATGAAGGAGCAGCAGATCTAAAATCTGGCAGGTCTTTCACTTGGCAAAGCTCTCAGTTCAGTACTCATAACAGGTGAAGGAAAAAAACTGAAAAATCAGCTTCTGCAGATACAGCTAGCTTCAATATTATTGGAACATAAAATACCCATTAGTTCCAAATAATTGCAAGAACTAGAAGGTGCCATAAATCAACTGTAACACCAATGACAGGCATATATGTTTTCTTCTACCCATGCTCATCCAAACAAATCAACATGCAAGAACACATCAGATGGGAAATTCTCTCTCAAGCACAGAAAGAGGTTTACAACATCTGACTTCCCAAGCAGGTGCAGAGGCCACAGTCACCATTAGGTGGGAGCTGCTGGTCTCATCTTGGCTGTGCAGGAGAGGAACAGGAGATGCTATCAAGCAAAGGCAGTACAGCAGTTCAGAGAATGGTAGCCAGTGGGAGAAGCAGTTTTGAAAAGACAGTTCAGGAGCTGGCTGGGAATCTTAACATTTGGTCCTAATGAGCTTGACCAAAACTTTCTCCAGCACAGTTATGCTTAAAGCTGTTCTTCTAGGCTGAGGCTGCTGTCCTGGTCTAATTATTGTAATAATTCCACATTCCACTGCCTTGTGTAATGAATTAATTTGGGTTTGTGGCTTTTCAGAGAAGACCGCCATTAACACAAAATCAAGCTGGTTAGTCCTAGCAGCAGGGTTTGCATCACTGCAGCACGTGTAAAGCCTAGTCATGGCTTGGGATTCTCCTGTCCTGAGGCTGTGCTGAGGAGAAAAAAGAAATATAACGGAGTACATACTACATGTCACAAGATAGAAGCACTGCATCTTTCTCCAGCTTCACAATATGGCTCAGCATTTCACACTTGGTTCTTTGTGGACATGTGATTTCCTGTTGCCCACTGAACACCAGCCTGGGAATCAACCCACTGTGCTGAAATATTACTCATGATCTATCCAGATATGAAACCACTTTACTCAGGGCACAGCCTGCTGCAGAGAGAGGGGGTGACGATTGTAGGTACTCACATGATTCCTAACAGAGCAATAGTTAAGTGGTTCTCTATCTCTTACATACTCACGATTGCAACGTCCATGTGTAGAGAGGCTTCCTAGGTTTTGAGAGACCTTACTGACAAAGCACCTTGCCCAAGGTGATGAAAAAAAAAACCAACAAAACAAAAAACCAAAACTGTGCCAAAGAAGGAAATTAACTCAGATTTTCCTGGTGGCCACGAGGCTTAGAGTCTACTATTCTCTGAACAATTTTTCCTTACAGAATCATAGAATGGTTTGGGTTGGAAGAGACCTTAAAAATCACCTAGTTCCAATGCCCCTGCCATGGCCAGGGACCACCTCCCACTAGACCAGGTTGCTCAAAGCCCCATCCAACCTGGCCTTAAACTCTTACAGGGAGGGGGCACCCACAGCTTCTCTGGGCAACCTATTCCAGTGTCTCACCACCTTCACAGTGAAGAATTGCTTCCTAATATCTAAATCTACCTTCTTTCAGTTTAAAACCATTACCCCTCATCCTATCACTGCACTCCCTGATAAAGAGTCTCTCCCTATTGTTCCTGTAGGTCCCCCCTTGACCTGCTGGCCATGTTCTTTTGATGCAGTCCAGGATGTGATTTGCTTTCTGGGCTGCACACGCACATTGCTGGCTCATACTCAGTTTTTCATCCACCAGCACCCCTTGGTCCTTCTGCAGGGCTGCTCTCAATCATTGCCGAGCCTGTAGTTGTGCTTGGGATTCCCAGGCCCATGCATATGACCTCACCTTGGCCTTTTTGAACCTCATGTGGTTTGCACAGGCTCACCCCTCAAGTCTGTCAAGGTTCCTCTGGATGACATTCCTTCCCACCAGCACGTCAGCTGCACCACACAGCTTCGTGTCAAACTTGTTGAGGGTGCAGTCGATGCCACTGCCTATGTCACCAACAAAGATGTTGAACAGTGCTTGTCCCAATACTGACCACTGAGAAATGACACTCATCACTGGTCTCCACTTGGACATTGACAACAACTCTTTGAGTATGACCATCCAGTCAATTCCTTATCCACCAAGTGCTCCATCTGTCAAATTCATGTCTCTCCAATTTAGAGACAACGATGTCATGCAGGACAGTGTCTTGGACAAGTCCAGGTGCAAATGTGCTTCCTCCAGATTTTTTATATAGCAAGCAAAATTTTTATTAACCACATTTGAGGAGAAGCTGAAACCCAGAAAGAATAAATGAGACTTCACACAGCAAGTGATTTGAGAAGGCAACCCAGCATTACAGGGCTCATCACGTGAGCCCTCTGGTTCCTGTGCTATGTTTTTTGTCTGCATGACTGCAGTGGGGACCACGTGCACGATCTGCTGGGAGACCAGCACTCACAGCTATGTAGCAAGTCTGTCAGTGAGCACACCACGAAGCAGAGTTTTAAGCAGCAAGAAAAAGGTAGTTTGAAAAATCAGAAAGGGAAGAGGTGGTTTGAAAGCCATTGAAACACTCCATTCACAATGATGAGCCCATAACCTGAATTTTCAATTAAATTAAAAGTATTTGTTCTTTTACATTTAGATAGAAGTGGTCTGTGAGCTGAGACTGTCCACAGAGGAATAAGTATTATGTAAGGATGGAGGATTAAACAGTAGCATGTTAGTCCATTTAACTATTCATTTAAGGGAATACTTGATACAAATCAAAGTTTGGTTTCAGTGTGGGTCCCTCCCAGCTTTTGCTTTTTATATTTTTGCTCTCTCTACACATAGTTTTTCCATTCAACTCAAATAAATTTTTTCCCATTACATTTCAATTCTACACTTACACATTTAACCTCTCTTCTTTATCCAGTTGCACTGGTGTCTGCTCTGACACTTTGGCCCCACACATAGTCGCCCCTCCGACATTTCTGTCTGCAGTCTCTAGAAACCTTATAAACTACAATTTTGGTGAAGACTTCATTTTATGATTCAAGAAAATAATAGATCTGAATTAAACAGTCTGATGCCTTAGACCCAGACACAGTGAGCCCTAATCTGAATGCTAGCCCCATCATTTATCTAACAGTTCACTCCAAAAGATAACCATGCTGGTCATATCAGAAAGTACATCTCAGCAAACATACTGTGGTTGTGTACTTACTGGGAAGCACCTGAAAAAGTAACCTGCTCACTGATGTATCATTGGTTACATGTTCAAGATGAAGTTTACACACTGTTTATACCTTTCAGTTTATATCCTGTTATCTTTGTCTGCGTACTAAGAAGATTTAAAATCTCCAGACCACCCTTTAAATCTAATAAAAGATTAGCAAAAAAAAAGATAATGCTGTAAGAAAAATATTTAACAGATACATTAACATGAATCCTCCACGCAGTAAAGCATAATAAAACTACAAGAATATAAATTACTATGCACAATATTTTAGTATATATATCTTGTAGGTTTCTAACCCAATTATTTTTAAAATATCTGCTCCTTAAAAAATGAAACACACGATAAATGAAGTGTGATCTTACTTTTTCTATGTTTTCTGCATATGAAATACTCCTGTCTTTTTGTAAATAAATCCTAGTGATAATGAACTAATGCCATTAAAATAAGCACGAAGCAGTTATAGAGCAAAGTAAGGAGTCCTTGCTGAGCCAAGTCATTTCATTGGCAAAACCAAGGGAAGTGTTGTAGTATTTTATATGCCCAATATTCAACTTTAAGCAGCTCTCCTTTGAAACTGCAGACAAGGAGAGCTCACCGACCATAAAGGGTCTCATCAATTTAGGACCTGTTTCCAGTGCTGTTTCTCTGCTTTCAGACCAAGAGGAGCAGGCAGTTTTACAGAGCTCATTCAGCTGCAGACAACAGGTAAATAAGATCATCTGCTCTGTTAACAAGAAAAAAAGCACTTGTTAAGTACTTACCTTCTCCTCATTTTCTTGGTTCCAGCTCTTCTACAGCCTTCAGCCTTGCGTAACTCCCCCAGCCTCTGTGCCCCCACAACACACTCTCAAATGATTCATTGTGGCAAACTTCCTTCTGTTCAGCTTTATTTTATGTGGCCAGAACAGCTGAGGTGGGGAAAAAAAACCCCAAACCAACAAACAAAATATATATATATAAAAAAAAATTTAAAAGTGGAGGCACTGACAGGAGAAGAAACTAAAAGCATCTTAGGAAACAGTGGGTCTGTTTAACGCACACTGCTCTTTCACCATGTCAGAGAGGTTAGTTTACTGACTATTGACTTTGGCTGTAGTTCACCAGGGTGCTAATGCCAGGCAAGGCAAAAGGCATCTTGTCCTTTGATAGGATTTAAGGGTAATCTTCAGGAGAAAGAGTGAGAATAGTTATTACCATTTGGGGGTGTGATTGCTAATCCAGCAAGGATGCATGACTGATTTATTAACAGTTTCACTCGCAGAAACAAATGGAAGAAGGTTCTGCCAAGAATCTGCTGTTCTTTGATGGAGACCACAATGTCTGAATCTCTTTCTTAGAGCAAAGCCGTGGCAAATGCTGAGCCTCTGTGTTTTGCAATGAGGGATTAATTCTGTCTTAATGCATAATCCTATATGCTCACAGAGGAGAGAGTGCTGCAGAGAATTAAACAAACAAAAAAGCATGCAGGAAAATACCTAGTGTGTAAGAGAAATTTATGCACAAAGAAGAAGAAATATTTCTGCATGTATTTTCCCCCTCTTTGTCAACAGCAGCAGCAGCTAAATTAGGTCGCGTGTCAAAACTAAGCCATTAGTGCTTCCCCTACTTTTCCCACTCCACCACCAAATCCTAATTACAATCCAACCATCCACTGAAACAGCTGCATTAGCAGCTCAGACAAAAAGAATTCATTTGCAGCTTTCTGCAAATTCCCATCCCACAGGCACCTATTTGCACGTCACAAGGATATGGCCAGGAAAAGGCTAGCTGATCTACACAGTGACCCAAGCACAAGGATCAGAGGCAGAAGTTTCCACCCTGAAGGGCCAGGTGGGCAATGCTTAGCTTTTGTGCATCCAGCTCTCTGCCTGTATGAATCCTGCAACAGCTAAACATCATTGCTGAGCTTTCTACCACTTTCTTCCTCTTCAACTTCTGCCTTCAAATTTAACAGAATACGTTATTAATACCAAAATGCAACCCACTGCTCTTCACACAGCAAAACACCTCCATTCAGCAGCCCGTTCCCTGGACAATTTGAACAGACA
This sequence comes from Todiramphus chloris collaris, assembly GCA_025345505.1. Taxonomy (NCBI): domain Eukaryota; kingdom Metazoa; phylum Chordata; class Aves; order Coraciiformes; family Alcedinidae; genus Todiramphus; species Todiramphus chloris. Next base: position 11,736,197 of record JANVCC010000076.1, on the reverse strand, counting down.
AAGCTGTCCTGAAAGTAGGTAGGGTTGGGCACACCCCACCAGCTGCACAAGGTGTGCAACCAGTATGCCTTTGGAAGAGATCTGCATAAAAACACCACTTACAAGCAATCAAAAAAAGGCTACAGATTAAGAGCCCCCCAAAGTTGGTTCAATCTTTTTTTTTTTTAAATTAATGTCCAGTAAAAAAAAAAAAAAAAAAAGAGTAACACGAGTAAGAAGGGCCAAGAAGAAAATAATTTGCATCCTGCTGCTTTCTCAGCAAGTCCTCTCCCTTGCACTGTGGCAGTTTCACTGATGTAAGAGCCCTGCATCTCACCCTGCCCTGGCTTGTACCGCGTAATATTATATTGTGCTTCATCTTCACAATTAATCTCAATGACTTTTTCAGAATCCTGCAAGCTGATCCGAGCACCAGAATAGCTACTCAATTAATATATTGGCTTATCTTAGTTAATAGTGACCTGAAGAAGCAGTACAGAAATGACAAAATGTCTCAGGATGGCCTTGTGTCATTAAAAGCTGAGATGAAGCCATAATATCAAGAGGTTTTCCTTTCACTTTTGGTCAATGTCACAAGTCTCCTTTTTTTTCTAAGGAAGACAAAGGCCTGGAAATACCTAGCTACAGGATAGCTTAGCAGAGGGAGGTAGAGAAGCAGGACACATTTCAAGTGGAACAAGATGGGAATGTGGCCTACCTCAGTCCCTAATGACAGGAGCCCCACAGGGTAACGGGTTAAGCCAAGTGGAAAAAATTATCTTAATAGTCTGGTTTCCCACAAAGTATACAGCCTCTAAACCCTATTATAATCCCACTTTATTTTCGTCAGTGCAACATTATCTGTCAAGAATTGAAGTGATTTACTAGGTACCTAAGGTAACTACTTTGTAGGAATTCACTAAAATTTAAATTTCAAGGGTTGCTTTATTTTCTTCTCCAGTACAGACAGTATCTTTTTCCTTACTTAGCTGGTACATATTCAGCACCAGACTAATTCAAAACACAGACCTTATCAACTGTGTCTCCATCTAGTATTCTAAAAACACAGCATTCTTCCCCTTTTTCCAAAACCAGCCTTCCACTGTATCATGCTTTTGTTTGAAGGCTCCATACAAACTGTTCCTTCAAGGCCTTTATTGCCATCAGAGGAGAAAGGGCAAAAGCATCCCTTAACTGTGCCTGACACTTGAAAGCTCGTGGTGAGTGTTTGCATCTTTAGATACCAGTGTCCCTGGAAGTGCTACCAGAAAGCTTGAACACAGACAAAAACCATCCAAATTAATCAACACAAACACTGTAATTGCTCAACACCAAAATATTTAAACGGTATATGCCAAGACTCATATTTATTGCACATGACGACTTTATCTTCTTGGATCAGTCCAGTCATTGATTTTGACATGCTATTTCTAGAAAAAAAAAACCAAAACAAACAAGCAAAACCAAATAAACAAACAAAACTCATGGAGAAAAAATGGTCTACTCTTTTGCACCAATTACTGTACCACCCAAGAACTGCAGCTGAGGAATTTGACGTTTACTCACGGGTCTGAAACCAGCTTACACTGACAGGAAGAGAAATTGAGAAGGTTCTCTCCCACTGACCTGTCATTTTTTTCCTTACAAAAACACTGCATCTCCAGGACTGAGCAGCCTTCACACATAAATCTTAATAGCTCAGAGAACACCTGCGGGATGGTTCATCAATTACCCTTCCCCACCTTCCATCACCAGCAATGTTTGGGAAGAATTTTTTGGTATCACTGGAGAATGACTTTTTCTGCAATAAAAGTCTTTGCCTAGAAACAGGATGAAGAAACACGGCCAGCTTGTTTATCTAATCAATTGTCTTCCCAGAGACTTTTTTCTCCGTTTTTAGTGGACTTTGTTTGGTATCACTAGTTCCCTAAAGACTTTCAGGTTTGCTGTTCCTCGGTGCTTTGAAGCTGCAGCAGAATGCAAGGTAGGGCTGCGATATTGGAGTCACCTCAGTATGAACTGCTTCTGCAACCAGCCTAGCTCAGTACCCAGGAACACTCCAGGATGACTTTTCTTAGCAGCTAGGTATAAATCATGTTCTAGGGACAAACCCCACGTGTTTTCGAAGGGCAACTTTGAGTCTGATTGTCATCTCAATTCCGTCCATGTAAATGAGAAATTACTTCCATTAGCACTGAAGAGCAACCAAACTAGAGGCTGGATTTAGCACCCTCTGCAAGTTTGCCAATGACACCAAGCTGTGTGGGGTGGCTGACACGCTGGAGGGAAGGGATCCATCCAGAGGGACCTCGACAGGCTGGAGAGGTGGGCCCATGCCAACCTCATGAAGTTCAACAAGGCCAAGTGCAAGGTCCCCCATCTGGGTCGGAGCAATCCCAAGCACCAGTATAGGCTGGGCAGTGACTGGCTTGAGAGCAGCCCTGAAGAAAAGGACCTGGGAGTGCTGGTGGGTGAGAAACTCACCATGAGCCATCAGTTGCTCTTGCAGCCCAGAGGGCCAATCGTATCCTGGGCTGCATCAAGAGAAGCGTGGCCAGCAGGTCGAGGGAGGGGATTCTCCCCCTCTACTCCACTCTGGTGAGACCTCACCTGGAGCACTGCGTCCAGTTCTGGAGCCCCTATTACAGGAAGGATATGGATGTGCTGGAACGTGTCCAGAGAAGGGCCACGAGGATGATCAGAGGGCTGGAGCACCTCTCCTGTGAGCACAGACTGAGAGAGTTGGGGTGGCTCAGTCTGGAGAACAGAAGGCTCTGAGGAGACCTTATTGTGGCCTTCCAGTACCTGAAGGGGGCCTACAAGAAAGCTGGGGAGGGACTTTTTAGGCTGTGGGGCAGTGACAGGACTAGAGGGAATGGATTAAAACTAGAGATAGGTCAATTCAGGTTAGACATTTGGGAGAATTTCTTCCCCATGAGGGTAGTGAGACACTGGAACAGGTTGCCCAGAGAGGTGGTGGAAGCCCCATCCTTGGAAGTTTTTAAGACCAGGCTGGATGGGGCTCTGAGCAACCTGCTCTAGTTGTGTCTAGAGGTGTCCCTGCCCATGGCAGGGGTTTGGAAAGAGATGATCTTTAAGGTCCCTTCCAACCCTGACAATTCTATGGTTCTATGATAAATCACTCAGCCCTTTCAGGCAAGGCCCTTTTATTCCCGATTCTGTACAGCATATAAGCAGCTACCTCACATCACCCTGACCTGAGACAAGGGTTTCCGGGCACAAGAGAAGAGAGCAAGGAGAAAAGGAGAAACAGAAGCGTGGCATAGAAGGCCCCATCTGCCAGTCAGGAAGGAAATAAAGCAAGCACATGAAAAGGATCCATGGCCTAGGAGAGGTTCTCACATTATCACTTACAAAGTGTTACATCTTTGATCTATAATCCATGGTCTCTTATTCCTCCTCCTCCTGTTACATCCATAAGCAATTATTATCCTTTATCTTATTTGGAGTTAGAGCTGTGAGTCTGGGAAGACCAGATCTTTGTAAAGTGCTCTGCCCTTTTGTGGCAGCATTAAAAAGACAGCTTTCCTGTCACTGTCAATACCAGGAGTGGAGAGATGCAGCAACACACAAAATCAGCAAGAGAAGGCCAAGAAGCAACTTTATTAATTTACAACCCCTTTTTATATACCCTAGCCCCATAGGGCAATTGGTCAGTGATCACCCATCTCCTAGGGTGATTGGCTAAAGTCCTACAACACCCATTGCAAAATATTTTGCCAATGTACCATAAACAGAACTTAGCAAAACACCAGGTGTTGGTCCAGCTTACAAAAACCATCCTACTGTTTCTCATAACACTGGTGAGAAAGGCAGGATTCTCACCAAATATTGTGAGAACCTGAGAAAATCCCTCTGCTAGCAGCTTTTCAGCTTCCACAATTTCCATGACTGCATTTTCCTGTAGGAGCAAGATTCCTCTCCTGAAGCAGCAGGTATTGCCCACTAACTCTCTATCATTATGGAGCACTTTAGAGATCCTGGACTGAAAACAAGTGCAGAATATCAGTACCTATATTTTAAAATCCAAGGCACGCTCTTCTCTTATTTTAATATAACCGATAGTTTCCCAGGCTCTTCCAGGATAACTCAGAACCTCTGATCAGTGCTTTCTGCTTCAAAGTTACCACAGTGTCCCAAAAGTAAAACAAAACACACATGCAGCTGAAATGTCATACAGAAATTAACCACTTTCTTTAGGACTTACAGATTCAAATCCTGCTTGATGATGCAACCCAGGCAAATGTTAAGAATCAATGAGTTTGACCCATAGCAAACTCTTATCTGCAACAAAACACCTAAAGGTCATGCTCACAAAGATGTGCCCATTTCATGTTATATGGGTGCACAAACAAGCATGGGAGAGTGGACGGAAGGATGCAGTCAAGAGACAAAAATTTTATGAGAATCTAGGCAAAATCCAGGTGAGATAATTGACAGTGAGGAGAGTTATTGTTTTAAGAAGGGCAAAACAAGTTCTCATTTCAAATAAGAAGTTGCAAGATGCTTGGTTTACCAGTTGATGCATAATGTTGTGTCATTGAAAGCAAGAGGAGGGATATGCAATGGAAAGGGGCAACGCTTCCTCTCCTGTTACACAGGAGCTGTTCAAGAAAGGAAAGAAACTGAGCTCAAATCTATGCTCTTCTGCTCATATCATTTGCCAACTGGCAAATAGATGCTGAGTGAGTGAAACAGTTTAGGGATTTGACATCCGCTGGCAAGAAGAAAGCTCATCACCTGCACCCCTTGCAGCTGCTGATACTCAACCGACACACTCCTACTCTGATGTCAGTGGTCTAAATGAAGGTCATACTCTAACATTTTAATCCCAGGAAATCTCTGCTGAATTATTAGCCAAGCCTCCGACTTCCACAACAACTGCACAGTGCTCCTCAAGCACAGAGAAAATTCTCTAGCTTCCAATTCAGGCAGGGAAGATTCTGCAGCTACTAAACCCTGGTGCAAAGCTCAAATGTACTTTCAAGACAGATTTGTTTATACACGTTCACCAGCACCACGAGCCCTCAGCGAGCAGAAAAGCATCGCCCAGTCCCTCAAGTGATTAGAGCTGGGCTATGTCAGTAATAATAATTAAGTGCAGCAAAATGCCATCTTGGCACAGAATATTCAGAATACTGCAACTGCACTTCATTTCCCCTTCTACTGGCTGGAAAGCTTTCACAGTCTCTTGTGGATATAATCATTTTATATATAACTGGAAAATTTGTTCATGACTCATCCGCCCGTATTACCGAATGGATTTTTGAGATGTCCATTATGTGGGCTGCTAAATGATTTACATTGATTGAGTACGCAATGTATGCAGCTCTTGCAAATTCTATATGCTGGCCGTACAGAGTACAAATCTTTGCTGATTATGCTGTAAATAGCAAGGCACACAATTACCTAAGCCACTAACTCCCAGTAAGGAAGCCAGAAATATAGCTGTTACTTCACTACCTTAAAGAAACATTGACAGTTTGGATTCTAACCTGCTGTAGATTGAAGTAATGGGAGATTTACATTAGTGAAGAACAAGCCTGTGAGTTCAAATCGCCTCTTTTAGTAGCTTGTTAATTCCTTATGCTCTAGAGCTTGTATTCCAGAGTAAGGCTTCACCCCACACCTGGGAAAGTGGACCAGAATCCAGCTACTTTGGGAATCTATGTGACTTCTGAGATGGAGCCACCAAGATGAGGGGCCTGGAGAAAAGATACATTTCAGGGAGAAACGTAAGGATGCTTCAGAATCATCTTGTGGTGAAAAACCAACTTCCATCACACACAGCCAGAATGAGCTTCAGTATGAGGAATAGGTACTAAAGACTGCAGAAGAATCATCTGAAAATAAGATTTTGTCAGAAAGCAATGTGTGGAAGTCACCTGGTTCAAATGCCTTTCCCACACAGGGCTAAATTCGTATCAGATACTGAGATTACAATGTGGATTGAGATATCACATCTCTGGTGCTGGTTCCAGTGCCCAGCCACTCACATGGTGAAGCATTTTTTCCCAAGTCCTACTAGAACCTCCTTTGTTGCAACATATCACTGTTGCCCCTGTCCCTTCACTGTGCACGTCTAGGCACTTTTGAGCATACCAGCTCTCTTCCCAGTGACCGAGTAGAACCATCACCACAGGCCCCACTCGCAGAGCAGTGAGCGTGTACAGGTACAAGACCAAAGCAACATCACCACCAGAGGAAACAGACGCAGCTCTACAGATTGAGAGCAGCTACAAATTTAGCCAAGAGCCTCATTTAATAGTTCATATTGCATTTCAGGGCTCTGATGCACACATAATTGTCTGACATCACCACACAACCCCATATCCACAACGCTGCTGAGTCTGTGCTTCAGGGAAGGACTTAAATCTAGGACTGGAATAACAGGAAAATCAGGGGAAGGTGAAGAACAAGTTTATTCTTTTAATTTCACAAAGCAACTGTCATACAAAGCATTTCTTTTCATGAGCACCAGAGAAAGTGACACAGTGTATCATAGAATTAAATGAAAAAGCCCAAAATTACCAACGTGATTGAAATCAGACCCCTCTGCTCTTGTCCACCAAGCACATTATGAAGATCAATGGTTAAGTGACCTTCCATTGTAATCAATACTGAAATTGCTGTCCATGGTCAGTAAGGCTTTAGCTCCTGTTCTGGACTCTGAGGTATACCCACAAAAACCATGTTGGGGGAAGGCACCCCCCTCACACACAGCACACTGGTGCACACCTCAGGAGATTCAGCATAGGTATAATCTCTTAAATTTAGCAACACAATCCAAATAAAAAATTAAACATATCTTTTTTCTTTTTCTTTTTTTTTTTTTTTTAAGTAATAAACGTTTGTATGTGAGAATCATCTGTCTTCCAAAACTCTCTATTTTTACAGATATTAATGGAGAAGGCTTAACCACACTGTGGAATCCAAGACGGCTGCCTGCACCTATCCGTAGGGTTTGGGAACAGTGCACACCTCTGAAATGCAACTTTCAGCTAGCAAAAGGTACAGCTCCAACCGCTTAGAATCAGGTGAAGCAGAAAGAAATGAATTATGAAACTCCTCTTTCCGAACATGATTTGACGGTTCAATCCATATCCCTTTCTTGCTGGAAAGAAAGATAAGGTGCTTTGGAGGATCATTCTGGAGGCATGTTTATCTGCCCATTCTCTCTCCTGCTCTGCATCTTTCAGACTAATTTGCACAGTGGCTAAAAGGGAGGATATGAACAGATGGCTGTTCGCTCTGATAACCGTGTCTGTTCCTAGTCAGATTAATTGGTTACAACCCAGTTAAAGACTACAGACTGGTAAAATGATACAGACAGTCAACGGTTATTCTTCACAGTCCATCTGAAGAGACTAAAATGACATGAAGAGACTAAGAATGAAAACACCTTAGGTACATGCTAGGGATTGTGCAAAACACTCTGCTACAGAGTACAGCATTTGTCCTTCCAGATTGCAGTTTTAAAGCGTGAAGGTCAAATGCAGGTTTAGAGACACAAGGCACTCATGAAGATCAACAAATCCTAGGATATTTGGCAGAACATTATCAGTGTCATGACTTCTTGTTTATCCAGGCCTTTGGCATCAAGCTGCTCATGAGACTTAGGGGCTGCAGTAGTATCTAATTTCATAACTCTGATTATGCCAGGAAGAGATTCCCCTTCAAAAACCTGGGAAGACACCAGAAGACCGGGGAGCATTGTACTGATACTCACTAAAGAGGAGAATGGGTTGACCTCAGTAATTATAACCCTCAGAGCAAGGCAAGATAATGGCAAAAACCATGCAGTGCAATCAATAAAGAATGAAAGGATGGGAATATAAGTAGGGCTGGTCTACCCGATTACACAGAAAATAGCCACTGCCTCACAAACCTGATTGCATTCTCTGAGACTGCAGGATTGATGGCTAATGACAAGCATGGAACTGTAACGACTTTAGTAGTGCACTCGACACAGTGCCGCGGGGTACTCTACTTAAAAAGGCAGCTCTTATCCTACACCCGTGAAAGCACAGTAGATGGACTAAAGATTGGCTAACATTCACAGATACAGTGGGGAATTATGATGAGCAGAGGAAGTTTCCAGCAGGGTTTTGCAGGCTTTCATTCTGAGTACACAGCCCATAAACACAAGCCTTTTCCTCTCCTGTGAGACAGGGAAGTACATAACAGGTGAATGTTTGTATGTGTGACACATACACACGTAAGACTATCATACTGAGACTGAAAAAAGCTAAAAGAACTTGATCATAAGTAAATTCAGCTCAGTAAGGTACGAAGAGCACGCACAGGCCTCACAGGACGAGAGTGTATTCTAGAAAACAAAGAACTTAGACAGAATTTGGGTTTACACAAAACGAAGAGATTACAGACTCTTCTGAGAAAGCAAAATGAGCAAGTACAATCCTTATGTTTGCACTGTACTGCAGGGGAGAAGTAATAGAAGAGGAGCCTGTTTCTCGGGTCTTTGATTAAAAACTGGGGAGAAGGCAGAAAGAGCAACAAAGAAGAGGTAAGAGCTCAAGAAAATGCTTTGCAGGAGAGGCCTGTGGAGCTCCAGCTGTTTAGGCTATCAAAAGGAAGACAAAGACATGACTTGGTTACACTATACAAATTCTTCAAAAGGAGAAAATGAAAATTATTAGAGAGATGTTTAACATAGCACAGAAAGAAACACATATACACAAAACTCCAGTGGTTCAAGCCAAGAAAATTAATTTGTGAAATCAGACAAAGCTGTAATCTACAAGGTGATGAACCAGAAAAGCAAAGTAACCAGGGGAATATTTTTCATCTTTGCTTGGTGTTTCCAAAATAAGACTGGCTGTCTTCATGGTTAACAGAAACTTTAGTCTGACTTCAAGGGGAAAACAAAATTGAAACTCTGCCAAAAGCACCAGTTTTCAACCTGTGATGCTTGCCCATAGTTCACTTCAGAAGTTGCATGATCCATCTCATAGTGCTGAGATCCAAGTCTTTCATCAGTCACCTACACTAAGATTCACCTTCTCTCTGGTAGAGAGTGGTGGCGAATGGTCTTGCACCCAGTTGGCATCAGGTGACCAGTGGTGTACCCAGGGACCCCTGTGTAGGACACTGGTTGAGAAAGTCCCTTGGAGTACAGTCCTAGAGGGCAAGGGGGTCCAGGAAGGCTGGACTGTTTTTAAAAAGGAGCTCTTACAGGCCCAGGAGCAGGCTGGCCCCATGTGTCGTAAGACGAACCGGCGGAGAAAACGACCGGCCTGGCTAAATGGGGAGGTTCTGGCAGAACTTAGGAGGAAGAGGAGAGTCTACCACCTTTGGAAGAAGGGGCAAGCTACTCAAGAAGAGTACAGGGATTTAGTTAAATTGTGTAGGAAGAATATTAGGGGGGGGCAAAAGCTCAACTAGAACTCAGCCTGGCCACCGCTGCAAGAGACAACAAAAAGAGTTTTTACAAATATACCAATAACAAAAAAAGAACTAGGGAGAATCTCCATCCCTTACTGGATGCAAGGGGGAACACTGTTATCAAGGATGAGGAAAAGGCTGAGGTACTTAATGCCTTCTTTGCCTCAGTCTTTAACAGTCAGTCTGGTTATCCTCATGGCATTCAATCCCCTGAGCTGGAAGATAGGGATGGAGACCAGAACAGTCCCCTTATAATCCAGGAAGTGGTAGTTAATGATCTTCTAAGCCAACTGGAAACCCACAAGTCTATGGGGCCAGATGGGATCCACCTGAGAATGCTGAGGGAATTGGAAGGGAACTTTCCAAGCCTCTCTCCGTCATTTATCAGCGATCCTGGTCAACTGGGGAGGTCCCAGATGACTGGAGACTTGCCAGTGTGACACCCATCTATAAGAAGGGCAGGAAGGATGATCCAGGGAACTACAGGCCCGTCAGCCTGACCTCGGTCCCGGGAAAGATTATGGAGCAGTTCATCCAGAGGGTGATCACACAGCAAGTGCAGGACAATGGGGGGATCAGGCCCAGCCAACGTGGGTTCATGAAGGGCAAGTCCTGTTTAACCAACTGATCTCCTTCTCTGACCAGGTGACCCGCCTAGTGGGTGAGGGCAAGACGGTGGATGTTGTCTACCTGGACTTCAGCAAGGCATTTGACACCGTTTCCCACAGCATTCTGTGGAGAAGCTGGCAGGTTCAGAAGCACAGACAGGAGGACTCTTCGCTGGGTTAGAAACTGGCTGGATGGCCGAGCCCAGAGGGTGCTGGTGAGCGGAGTCAAATCCAGTTGGTGACCAGTCACAAGGGTGTCCCTCAGGGCTCAGTTTGGGGACACGTCTTGTTTAATGTATTCATCAATGACCTGGACGAGGGAATCGAATGTACCCTCAGTAAATTTGCAGACGACACAAAATGAAGCACAAGTGTCGATCTGCTTGAGAGAAAGTAACATTTCCAAGCAGATTTCTAAAAACCTGAGGACATAAACCTCACCCACACCCACATGAGGAGCAGCTGTAACAGGTCCCTCACGCAGACCTGCAACTGCTCTCAATCCTGACTTCAGCTCCTCCTCTGCTGCTAAAAGACCCCGGGCTTGTGCCAGGCCACTGCCCACATTCCCTGCCTCTCAGAATTACTGTAACAGGCGACAGCCACACCCCCCCCCCCCGCCCCCAGCCCGGCCGCGCCCGCCCAGCCGCGAAATGGCCCCCGCAAACGGCCCCGTGGCCGCGAGGCCTTCTGGCGCCACCCCGCGGGCGCTGCCGCTGCCTGCTCCGGCTCTGAGGGGACCCTGCTCCGGCTCTGAGGGGACCCCGCCGCGGGGATGGGGCGGGCCCTCCCCAACGCGCAGAGAGGGGGGGATTAGCGGCGCTAGAGCAAAGCCCCGCTCGCTGCGCGGGGACAGAACTGCCCGCAGCCTTCAGGGCCGCTACGGCCCACACCGCTCCTTAATTACCCCTCGGCCAGGCTCTCCTCGCCCGTTAGCGAGCAGGAGGAGGAAAAGCTCTTAAACGCTCGCTGCAGAGCGCGGTTAAGCGCCATCTGCTAAGAGGAAGGGGTGGAGGGAGTGCATAAGAGAACCCGCTCGTATTCACGCAGGGCCGTGTTGGTGAAGGATGTTAAGTTTCAAGGGTCGCCCGTCGCTAAGCATGAAGAGGCCAGCCTGAGTTTTCTCAGACTCTTCCCCCTTCTGTCAAAGCAAAAGCGAAAATTCATTTAGGACAAACGTTTTTAGTTCTCAACCTGACCTTGAAGGGAAAAAAAAAAAAAAAGTCAAAGGCAGCCTCTCCTCTGCCCCCAGCTGTGAGATGTAGGCTTGAAAATTCGGTATATAATTAAAAAAGTGCAATTTTGTTCTAAGAATTGCTGCCAAAGCTTAGTGGTAGGACCACACTGGAGTGGGTGCAACAAAGAGATACAGTAATATCTTCAGATGTCCTTGGATGCATTGCCTCCTTCAACCACTTAACTGATATAATGAGCTAAATGAAAGCATATGGTTTTTTTATATCACAGAGCTAGCTGCTGCTTACCGTAGGTGAACTGACTCAATTTTTAATGTAATGGCTCAGCCCCTTATCTTGAGTCTCAACATCTGCAGGAACTAAGCTATAAAATCCAGTGATGCCTAACGTGCAGACTTCAAGTCTGAATTGACTCCTGTTCTCTTTCCCACCCAAGAAGCATACCCCTTCCCCCTTCTCTTCATGGAATATCCTCAGTCCTCATGCTGCTTCCTCACCTGCAGCACCAGCAAACCAAACCTTTTTTTTCCTCCCCACCACTGTACGTTTCTGTCTTCTTATGCTACAGGATCACTTTGCCATCGCTTTGTTCATGTCTTGTTCTGATAGCAATGAACTGATCATTAGTCACAGAGGAGACAGCATCTCAGTGGTTCCCAACTGTTTTGTTTTGTACATCCTGTAAAAAAAAACAAACCCTGGCAGGGTTTTGGGGTTTTTTGTTACCTGCGAAGCAATCTGGTGACTGAATTGTATTCTTGGTTCCTTTAGTTCTTTCTTGAAGCCTTTTGCTTTTTATAATCCTTTTTCAAAATCTTGAAAATAACTTTTTTTTTAGCATTATTGTTTAATACTTCTCTTTTGAACTCTGCAGGTGTACTCCCTCTGAAGATGCACCACCTGGGGCATCTAAGCGGCATTCTTTAAGAAGCTCTTTTTCTATTAGCTTATTGTGTCAATGATCCAAGGACAGCTGGCAGAGGAGCTGTTTATTAGGTCTCTCCCTCGCAAATTGCTGTTAATGGGCACACATACCTTATACCCACACAAAACCTTGCATGGTGGGCTGTGTGGGTGGACTCGGGCCTGCGTTCCTGCAAATAAATATTTGTGGGCACCACCTAGTCACATCCTTACACTTCAGCGTTGTCCTAAGATATGCTTAAGATAAGTGTACATTTCAGATGATTTTTTTTTTTGTTTTTTTTTCTCAGCGTTACACTTCTTAAGGGGTATGGACCATCTTGTCATCTCTGCTTGTTTAGTGCTTGTCACTTTGGTGTCACAGCCTTCTGGAAGCTCTGACAGATACTCTGCCAATACACATTAAGAATGCCAGGTAATAAACTGAAGCATGGAAACCTCACCTGTAAGGTTTCTCTAGAGGTAGGACACAAAATATCCTATGTCTTACATGTGCAGGAGAAGGGCTTGAAAGGGTGTTTTTCAGTTATGATTGCATCAGGAAAAATGAAAATGGCTTTGGGTTTTATACATGTCTGATTTTTCAGAATTGCTAAGGATGTATAATCCCCCCAGTAGCCAGAGGGAGCTGAAACTCCTACATACCTGCAAGCCGGTCTGCGAGAGGAGTAGTAGCGCTGCGTTCCAGCACTGAACTTGTTTGTAGTGCTGGTTTAGAGATGGAGATCAGAACCTTGATTTCACTTAGTACATTACTGGCAGTGCCATTTTAACAGCAAAATCCTCCATCCACACACTTTTAAGGAGTGAGGAGGCAGAGCCTGTCAGGTGGATTAGCCATATGTCAACTCCCCAGCGCACTACAGCAGAGCCATCGTTAAGCTGAAAACTTGATTGCAGGCCAATGGGAACAATTATATAACCTAGAAATCAGAGAGGTGAATAGTACAAAAACAAACAAGAAAGAACAATCATCCTTACTTAGACATGTGCACATTTTACTACAACGGTTAGGCAATCAAGATTGTCATATAATTGGCTTTTTTAAAATTGCAAAAATGATGGAAGGGTTTCAGTAATTAAAAAGTGAAGGCAAGACGTTGAAAGATGATAAATTACATAAAGGCAAAGTGCAAATGAAGCAAAATCTTTACAAGTAGTTATTTGCTTCAGCGCCGTTTAGAGAATTTGTGAATTTGCTGTTTGGCTGTTCTTGACTGGCATTGACAAGCAAGGGTCAAATTGGTCAGAAGTGCAGACAGCCATCAGAAGAAAATTAAGCCACCAAAGCGGAAGATTACTTCTAAAGAACAGTGTCCCAAAAAGATACAAGCTGTATGCAGAAGAGATACAAGCTGTAGGAGTGGGGCTCTTCACCAAGATAGATTGCATAGGCAAGTTCTATGGCACGTGTGTGAATGTCCAAAAATGTTCAGACAAAATGTCCAGTTGGAAAACTGGCAACAGGAGTAAATGGTCCATTAGCATTACTCCTCCCACGTGGTTAAAAGAGATGATCATGCACTTAATTCAGCATCTTTTGTAGGACAGTGCCTAGGGCCCCTCAAGGTGGGAATTTATTATGTTAGGAACGTAAAAGCAAATCAAGTCTCTGCCCCAAAAAGACTTATACTCTTCTTGTTCAAGGCAGGAGAGAGGGTGACAAAATATAAATTGAATGAACTAGCTATGGAAGTGAGGATAAGGTAATGCTCTAAAACATGATGGAAATTATTCTAAGAGGAAAGTGTCTACCTAGGTAGTTTGAAATGCCAGCCTTTCCATACTTCCCTGGAGCCATCCTCCAGAGATCTGCTACAGAACCAGAAATCAGGGTCAAATCCCACAGGAAGGTCACCAGTCTGCAGTAAGCTCCTAGGACCTACCTGATCATCAGGGATGTTTTTCCAGAGTGACTCTTGGCAATCTAAAGATTCCTCTACTTCAAAGGTCCTGTTAGCAAGTCTCCAAACCTGGCATGCACTTTAATACTTGATATCTGGACATATGCTTTTGTATCCCTATTGTATCCTGAGATATTATTTGCAACACATGGGTTGCAGCCCCCTTATTCTGTATTTGCAGCTTTCTTGGGTTTTCTTTTTTTTGATTTAAATTTTGGTTTTTTTCAAAAAGATGCCTGAGGTTGTACAGCTCTCTAGCACTTTACACACACATTTCTGAATTTACTATGGATTTATGGTACTGCTTCTCACTTGCATGGGCAAATTCTTTATGCTAAGCACTGTTAGTAATAATAACATTTGTTATCTTTCTGTTCTTTTGTACCTTCAAAGCATTGAAGAAATTAACTATCTAAGCAGCTAGAAAAGGTTTTCTAGCAGCATTTCAGATTTCACAAAACCATCTATTTGCTCTGTGTCCAAGCTCTCAGGACAGTACAGGTACGATGGAAATCTATAGCAGAGAAATGTCAGACCTGACATAATCTCCACTTCAGCGTGTGTATGTATACACCACCCTGTAATTTAGATGTATGAGTCGTCCAGCTGAAGCTGTAGACAGTGGACACTGTAACTGAGGGAGGGTTTTTTATATATATGATGTGTAAAGAGTGATTTCAATGAGAATAACCCTTAGTTTGGATTAAGGGACCAGAAGGAAACAATCCAAATAAAAGGCGAGCAAGAGACTGCAACATACAATTTGTCTGTATTAGCCTGTTCTGAGAAGGAGACAAAATGTCTCTCAGACTTTCTTGCCAACTTCAATGTTAACAGGAAGCTGGGAAGCTGAGGGATTGCATGGTGGCCTCGAACTCCGAAAGCCTGTGCACCCACGAGCTGCCGGCTGAGTGACATGAGTAACATGACTTCACTTCCCTGAGCCTCTCTCTCCTTTCCTACCCATCGCCACTCTTGTAAATGGTGAACTCATCTGGAGAGAAGCTGTTTTCTTATTCCATCCGTGCATGGCAGAGCCCTGAGCTCAGCTGGGCCTCTAGGCACCAGGTTAATGTATATATTAATAGTGTGGTGCAAAAAAACAAAGACATAACAGTTTCATGACAGAACGCATCTCAGATGAGTTAATGTGTGCAAAGCACTTTGAAGTTGAAAGGTTCTGCAGCATGTAAAAGCTGAGCATTACTTTCATATGGATTTGTTGATCCTGAAGACTTGCAAAGCCACTCAAAACATGCCTCTACTCAGCAAAGCGCAGAGTGTGGATCCCTGCTATGCACGCTGATCTCCACACGGAATATATGTCCAAGAAATTCCTATTCAAGGATGTCATTAATAAAACCCATGTCATTATAAGCAAGTATCCTTACTTTTAGCACCTCTCTATATTAAAAACGATTGTCCCTGGGGAAAAATGCAAATATGCTTTTCACAATCCTGCTGATTTTGGCATTATTCCTTCTCCATTTCTTTGAGTCACTCTCACTTTCTCGTTCTCCTACATTAAGTTGCCATGAGAAATATAAAAATTTCAAGAAAAAGTGTTACGACCTGCCAACAGGTTGACATGAATCTTATCCGTTCTGGCTCCTGGAGCTGAACTGACTTTCCAAGGTTCACTGAAGGCCAGCTGATCCCCGGCCAGGAATAAAGAGCATTTTGTGACTCCGTATCCAAGCTTGTTGGCCAGGTCCATTCCAGGGCTGGAGCTGAGACCCAGCCCAAACACTCTCCAGACAGATTCTAGGCGCAAACTGCTACTCAGGATCATGCTTGCTTTAGTTGCTCTCACACCTCACCACCTCTTTTGTATTATTATTTACTGTATTTCAGGAGCAGGGAGCACCCTAGCTCGGGATTAAGGACCTGTGTCATGAAGTGCTGCCCAGGCACACAACCAGTGGTGGTCCTGGAACTCATCTTCTGACTGAGACAAGGTGCAGCAACTGAGCAAAACATCCCCTAAAGAAAGCAGAAGGGTTACTGGGGAACAAGGGGTTACATAGAGCAGCTTTGTGCCTTAATTTGGTGGATCTGCATCATTTCAACTCTTCTGCCCTGTTTTGCCCACGTATTACTATAGAGATCCATCCACACCAATGGATGCAGAAGCTTACCCCTGCCTCTATCCCACAAAAGAAAAGCTATAATAAAACAGTCCTGACAGACACCCACCTGGCCACGTACCTTCCGACGGCCACAGGCATCTTTCCAAAGACGGCCTTCCAAAGACGGTGCCACTAGATGGAGCTGGGCAACAAAATTCCTCCCAGGCCATGTGCACAGCTGCAGCACCAGCGGCATCGCCTAAGCCACAGGTTTAAACATGTTTCTTGCTTACTGGGCACTAACGCTGTTTCCCCGGCCAGTTGATACAGGGACAAGCTGTGGCGAATTGTCATTAGGAGATTGCAAAACCCTACTCCCCAACCGCACTGATTCACCCTTAGCAGAGAATGATGTCAGGCCGAGTAGACTTGGCAGCCAGAAATGAGCTTGGGAAACAAAGGAGGGGCTTCTTCATGCCCCACGGTTTATGGAGTGGAGAAGTCTCCTCTGTAATAGCTTCTCTTGGTTATCTAGGGAACTGGGGGTCTGGCAGCTCTTGGCCCTTAGGTGAAACGCTTCTGCTCATAGACAGCCTCCTGAGAGCCTGGGAGACAGGTGGGAAGCATCTCTGATTCCCTGTGATTGCCTCTCCAGCCTTTCAAACGATCCAGTGACAGCAAACTGGCCACAAAACTGCCTGTCTTCCTTGGTGAGGGGTACCCACAACAGAGAGAGAAATACAGGGGAAAGCAGTAGTAAAGCAAGACCCCAGCCTCATGTTTCAGACAGAGCAGAAATTCCAGGGAAGCAATCAAAACGCAGGCCTATCTGGTAGCAAAATGACTATCATGCTCACCTGGCACAGGTAGAGGTGCAGAGAGGCTGCAAACCGGTGCTATGGAAACACACAGCCCTGAGATGCCCCACCTGAGAGAACTGACATTGCCAGGTCTTGTTGACACAGAGTGCTGGCAGCGATCTGTCACCGGCTCTTTGGAGGCGGGCAGAGTTAAGTGTGCTCAGTTAGCTGCACAGCAGAAGGGATTATCCCACCACAAAGGTGGTTAAAACCATCCCGTTTATTTTGTCAACTAGTTCACCTGTAAACGCTTCCATATCTAAACAAGCGTGGTGGCAGGAATTCTGCTTGTAATTTCTTAAAGATGCTGTAAGCAGAGGAGACAAATCAACGTGGAAATGAAAGGAGGGAAAGGTAAAAACAATGGCAACATCTAAACATTTTTTTAGAATGCAGATTGCTGGGCTAAATTTGAATGATATCCGTTGACAAGTATGGACTGCAGTGAGCTGGGAGGAGGATGCAAATACAACCACAGCTTGGATCATTTAACGTTATTTAGGTTATGTGATGAAATGGGAATAGGGATTAGCTAAATCTGCAATACAGTGGGGCCAGTATAAACTTCAGAGAAACTAGTGTGAAAACAGAATCCTATCTTAAACTTTGCAACACATTTATACAAATTACATGTTTATTTGAGGGAAAAAAAAAACCTTTAAAAAATCATTAATAAAACCTTGGATGAATCTGCAAATGCATTGTTTCTGTCCAAGACACACAGTATAATTAAAAAAAAAAAAAAACAACATTTTTTTTCAATTTATCTAATCGAGTGGCTTTACATACAGATATCCAGTATATCATACCTCACTTCCCTTATTCCACTTGTCTGTCATGCTGTGGTAACCTCAGTATTAGATTATTGTAAAGTGAATGCTTTCTGCATCCCAGCTCTTGGGCTGGCAAACACCAAAGTGGCAAATGTCTGCAGGCAAACACCATTAAGATGTTTTAATGGTACTTTAGGCAAAGCCTACAGGAGTAGGTTTCTATAATGGTAGCCAAGCGGCTAGTCTGTCAGAGGACCACTTTTCTCAACAATTCTAAGATGCTTTTCAGTCAAGGTGTGTTGAAGCCTGCAGGAAAGGGTGTGGTATGTGCACAAAAGTGTGTCTGTGGCCAAGGTGTTCCCAGGAATGTGGAGTGAGTCACCAAGGTCACATTGCTTAGCTGTCTCTGACAGGTGACGTTTGGTAGCCACAATATAACTAAACAGAAGTATGAGTGAGCCTTGCCGCACGAAGGCACTGAAATGTGAAGTGACCACCCGATGCTTTACAGAAAACCCGAAGGAGCACACAGGGCTGAAGCTGTAGGACTACAGCCTGAGAGAAACTGGGCCTTATGTGCCTGGGGAACAATTTTGAGGAGTCTGATAACTTTTAAGAGTCTAGCCATATGTTACTGCACTGTAATAAGCAAAAATAGCTTTTTAATGATACCTAATGTAATTTGATAATTAACTTTGTCTTCAGAAAGCAAATTAGTATGACAGTAGATACTGTCATTGAAATTTGATGATGGGAAGATGGAAAATAAAACTTTTTTTCCTACCTTGTTGGGCTTTAGGGAAACTTAGATGGCATCCTTAGACAAGGGTAATTCAGCTTTTGACTTTAGGTGTGCTGCCTGACTTAGAAAAACAGAAGCCCTGATGTGGCAGTCATGTAAAAGCCTCCTTGGCCATCCTCTAAAATGTGCAGGGGTGCCCCATTTCCCACATTGCAGCGTTGCCCACGCCACCAAGAAGGCTTGCCTCCAGACCTGCTGAGGCTTGTTGGCCACCCAGCATGCTCACACACCAGCCTCAGGTCAGGATTTCCAGCTCCACCAGGACACCCTTCGGAGAGGGAAAACTCGGGCACCCATGTGCCAGCCCAGCCCATCACATCTGTGGCACCAGGGGAGCCGGACACCCGTGGCACTAAGCCCTGCATAGCCCCACCAGACAGCCAGCAGCCCAAGTGACTCTCTACAAGAGCGTGCAGGTCACAAGGCTGAGCTTGCTGAAGCCTGCCCCGAGCGTAGACATGGCCCTAGGGGGTTTGCAAGCTTTGCCTCTGCCCTGTAAGAAACACATCGTGGCCTTGTACTTCTGGGGATCCTTTCTGGCTCCTGCACTCCCCAGTTTTACAGGGGCTCAGAGTAGCCAGCACACAGACCCTCACTGCCCAAAAGCTCAGTTTGACTTTGGTTCATGGCAGATATGAAGAAGATTCTCCCTCATCCTTACTGGAGTGGGGGGATGGTGACAGCATGGCACTGACCCACAGGAAGAGCCATGTGAATGTCCTGTCCAGGGGATCCCCAGCTCCTGGTCCCCCAAGCCTGATATTCTCTCCTGAACATCCACGTTGCAGCAGTGATGATGAAGGCTTTCAGCTGCTGCCGGCCTGCCTGCTCCCCAGCACCATGGACCCCGTGCATTTTGACATAAATCTGAGCTGAATATAGCCTCAGGCTTCAACTCACGTTAATCCTACTACAAGTTCATACAGCGTGATGCAGCCACGGAGCTCAGCACAAGACATGGAAGAAGACGAGGGAGAGAGATAAAAAGGCAACAGGGGGTTTTGGCATCTGTGTTAGGGACAATGGCAGGAGCGACTGGAGGATTTCTGACAGCCAGTTTCAGATCACCTCTCATTTAAAAGGTCATCCTGCCTACACAACACCTTACCATGACTTTGAATAAAAATCAAGCACAAAACAGTTTTGCTGTTCAGGGCTTTTTTCTTGCACCCCTGGGGAATGAAAGAGAGCTGGTGAGTGGCAGCATGCAGGGAGAGGTGCCAGGGGAGTTGTTGTCTCTGTTTCCACCCAAAGACCCTCACTAACATAGCATAGCTGAGTGCAGGGCATGACCCCCACTACAGTGAGCTGAATGAAAGGTACTTTTTTCACTGAGAAAGGCAGTGATTTGTGCTGGGAGCAGGAGCAATAGAAGTGATTTCAGCAACAGGAGGACTTCTAACACCACCAGATCTCTATCATGTGGTCATAGTTTACAGCACCTTCCAGTTAGCTAGGGAATTGGGCAAAACACTCTTCCTCACTAAAAGGCAGAATTTAGTGAAGGGGAAGAGAGACTAATGTGTGCTTTGTCCACTAACAGGTTCACACTGGTCTAAACTGATGTCTGGACTCGGGCTGCATCTCTCAAGAGTCCACACGCCAATGGGGTAATGGGATGACAGTGACCCTATAGCCACTGCCTACACACAGTTCCCTGCCTCCCAGCACAGGCAGCTGTAAAAGCAGCCTCTGCCCCATGGTAGTTGCTTGCCAAAACAGTGAGCCCAGTCAGGCACTGGGGTAGCTGTGCTGCCAGTGCCAGGCTGCTGCTGGGCCAGTGCTGGTGGGCTTAACTGGGAAAAGCTGGAGAGGAAGACCTGGCTAAAAACTGCCACAACATCAGAAGAATCACCTGGATGAAATGGCAAAGGGTTGTCTGGCTCTGCTGCTTGGCTTACAAGTGACACTAAGGAGAGCTGAACAACATGGAGACAGAATGACCCCTTACCTTTTGCATCCGCCAGAAACAATGGTATGTGTCGGGTTTTCTCTTTGGCTGACAAACTCCAAAGTCAAATTTTCAGCCAGCTCTAACAGCTATTTTAACATCTAGCCAGGAAAGAGGTGAACTGAGGTGTCTTTTTGCTGCTGACACTGTTCACCCCAGGTTCAGCACTAAACATGGTGGTGCTGGTTATCCCTCCCTTCCTTCCTTCCTTCCTTCCTTCCTTCCTTCCTTCCTTCCTTCCT
>JANVCC010000076.1:11692943-11715453 GCA_025345505.1 Todiramphus chloris collaris | reverse complement strand
TCCTTCCTTCCTTCCTTCCTTCCTTCCTTCCTTCCTTCCTTCCTTCCAAAGGAATTGTGCATCCTTTCAGGACAGACCAGAGGTTGTTTTTCAGTCCAGCATCTGTTACTTATTGTTTACAGTGAAAGCGCCGGCTCTGAGTTGAGATCAATGCAGTTGCTCTAAGTATTAGAGAAAGTGTTCAGTTCTCACAAATCTTCCTGTCATTTGTTTATATTCATCTGCCATGTGCTCAGGCTCCAGGGCACAAGCTCCAGCAAAGCCTCCAGAGCTGGACTGCAAAGGCAGACATGAAAGACACACACAGAGCTATGCCAAGCTGCTAAAATTAAAGCTGGCTGGAGTAGTGTGGAATGCCCTGAGGGCAGCAGGGTAGTGTCTTTTTCCTAGGACCCCTTCACTGGGTAACGAGGAAAGCACAACTGTCAGGGGAGCCTCTTGCTGTCCTGCCCTCACACGCAAAGGCCATATTTGCTTTGCCAAGATAAAGCTTGTGCCTCTCAACAGCAGAAACGCTTATGCCTAGAAACGGCCTGCTTTGCCTCTCCTGAGGTGTCCGTTGTGGTCACGTCCAAAGACCCCAAAACAAGATTGGAGCAGGGCTGTCACAGCCCCTGATGCCCTCAGTAAGTCTGCCCCTGTCAAAAATTGGGTGGAGGGGGCCCAGCCCCACACAGCTGCAAGGCAGTTACAATGGGAACACAAATGAAAGCCACCCATTTATGTAAACTACCTCAAAGTGCTGAATACAAAACCAGATGCTTAGAATGGCAATACCAGTTTCAGGCAGGATCCACCGGAGCGCAAGATGAATTATATACATATAGGATTTCAAAGGGGATCGTTAGGACAGGCTGAGTTCTGCCCATGTCTTAATGACCTGAATAGATTAGCCTCTCCCTTGCCTCCCTACCTTGTGCTATCTGGCTGGGGATGGAAACGGCAGAGATTTTTGCTTCACTTCAGGTCTTAAAAGAGCAGCTTCAGCTTCAGGGAGAGGGCAGAGGGGTGATGATGAGCTGCACCCCAGGGAGCCCCCATCACCCTGCCAGGGGTGGATTGTTTGCAGAGGCAAACCCTGGGGCCACCCTCCAAGCAAAAAACAGGCAAAGGTGAAGGAGAGGGAGCCTAGCTGAGTGTGCTTGGGCTCAGCAAGGAAGGTCTAGGGGGATGAGACTTCCTGAAATGAGTGTTTCTCTGGTATTTCTCCGGAATCATTAGAGGAAAAAGGAGAAAAAAAAATATACAGAGCAAAGAAACAATGAAGGAAGAACTATGATTAATTAAACAAACAAAAAAAAAAACCCAAAGAGATTAATGAAGGGCATAGGAGGTTCCCCTTCACCTTGCAGATTCTTCCAGTATTTCCTTACAACAGCTTGTCTCTGCTCTGTGAAATAAGTGCCCGTTGCCCAGTAGTGGAAAGGTTGAACACAACCTCCTGACAGCCTGCACAGGGCTTCCGTGCAGGGCACATGCTGCCCACCCCTGCACAGAGCAGCTGTGCCTTTCTGGAGTTCTAATAAATAATCCCACACTTGCACACCTTGAGGTGAGTACATTTTTCTTGGGTGAGTACAGTTTTTTTCATGTGATTGAGATAGGAGCACCAGGACTAAGGGACCTGATTACACATCAGGGCTCATTAATTTCCACGGAAGCCCAGGAATGCTGTGTCACAGGTAAGCACTGTTGTCACCTGTGTTATTTTCCAAGACCAATTTCCAAAGGTAATTTTTGGTTTGCAATAAATGGCCTTGGAGTTTCTCTGGCTTTATTCTCTGTAGATCACATCCACTGAGTGTCCCCTTATCAGGAGAGCTGGCGTAGCTGTGCCTGTAGCCCCTGAGGGATGCCTGCTGCAGCCACAGCGCACACCCCATCAGGTCTCCCATGTCCTACATGCAGCGTAGTGGGTCTGGATGGCCACATACAAAAGCTCACCCCAAGACTGTGACTCCTTGCAAAAAGCCAGGAGACCCTTGTGTAGAGCAGACCTAGGGCCAACGTTAGCATCACTTTAACCCCAGGCAGGTGCAGAAGAGGCAACCTGACACAATCCACGTCCTACCTCTCTCTTTGCCAAGACAAAAAATGCTGCCGTTTGGGTTCCATTGGTTCCCATGCCATTTATTTTATACCCTTTTATCCTAAAGCTCTGACTGTGTTCTTTAATATAATAAACAAATCACAGGTCTTGTTTTACATAACTCTACACATGAAATCTCTTTCCGGCACTTTGTCTTTCTGCCTGTCTTAAACGTGCCCAGCAAACTGCTGCATTAAACAAAAATGAAGTCGAGCTTGGGGCTCCTGTGCCCAGAGCCCTGGGGTTTTACAGAGCCTTCTTTGTGCAGCTTCTATTTCTGTCTGATTAAGCTATCTAATTCTCAAAGATTAAGATATCTAAATTGAGTACTGAAGCATTTTAAATGTAACTGAGCATTTAAAATGCACAGAGCTTTAGTCACAGCCTGCAGACTACCTTTCTCTCTCTCCATCCATAGACGCGTGGGGGCTATTTCCTCCCAGTTTCTTGATGTTAGTCCTTCATCTAGTGGCACTTTCACAGCCCACAATTAAATGGATCATGCCAGGGTGAAGGGCAAGATGTCCAGGCGTATGGATGCAAGGCTGAGTGTGCAGCTAGGGCAGCTAACACGATCCCATCTCTCCACTCTGAACTGCTGTCCCCACAGCCTCACGTGCCCTGTGTCAAGACCCACGCCACTGGCTTACCCGCTGGCTCAGCTTCCCCTTGGCCAGGCAGAACCACTGCCAGCGGGAAGCCAGAGATGGGGAGGAAGGCAAAAATACAGCTACCCAAATGGGGCCGATTTATACTTCTACAGTCATGCACCACAGAGAAGCGAGAGCTGGCAAGCTCTGCTCCTTCCCAGTACCTCACTAGGATATTCAGAAGTCCTTTGATTTTTTACATCCGAGACAAATCCTTACAGAGGGAGTATTTCCAGTCTGGCACGGTGAGCCCTAGGAAGGGAAGACACACTACAGCTCTTCTGTGGCTCTGGCCCATAGGGGTTACTGAGGGAAAAGTGGGGCAAGCCTGATGCAACTCTGCAAACCCCAGCACTCAGCAGCCCAGGGACTTCCCAAACCACAGGCTGCAGCAGCAGCAGCAGCTCTAACCAGACTACATAGACTGCTGTCCCATTAATTTGCTTAATTGCTTTTTGAGCCGATGTATAGTTACAGCACCTGAAGCATCCCATGGCAATGAGTTCCACCAGTTAATTATGGCTGTGTGAAAAAAAGACTTCCTCCTCTATGCCTTGAAGAGTATCTGCCTGATGATTTCATTTAACATCCCCCGGCTCTTGTCTTAAAAGCAACTGCTGCCATTCTTCCTGCTCTTTGTCACGATGTAGACTTCTGCCATAGCCTGGAGTCCTCTCTTTTCTGGGCTGAAGTTGATTGATTTGGTCTCATCTCATACAGATAGCACTGAGCATCTCTGCTCATTCCCATCATACATCTCTCTGAATTTCAGGAGGCCTGCATACCCACAACCCTGAGATTTGTTCAGTAGACACCAAAGGCATTGGGTACTGTGTCCTTTAAAAAATCAACTTTGCTGCTGTGGATTGTGCTCCAAAACTGACTGCAGCCATCTCAGCAGATGTCCTGGAGGTGTTCAGTGCTGCCCCTGTCTTTGATGGAGGGGTGGTAGCACCGTGCCCGCCTGCCAGGGCTTCTGCAGGGCTCTGAAGTGCCACCCGTGGCTACCTCTGGCACTTGTTTCATGGTGCCTCCGTCACTAAGCCCACGAACAATAGCTGACTGCCACAACATTTGTACTTGAGATGATGGGGACAATGGAGGTAACATGTTCATTGAGCAATTGTAAGCGTTACCTCAATGAAACAATTATAGGCGCTTGCAATAGAAATATTGCAGATAGGAAGAGAAATGACCTCAGACAGGATCAAATATGCAAAGCTAACTGTGGCTGTGGACTTCTCCCACAAGATAAACAAGTGGCTCAGCCCTTGAGGGGAATAGCAGGAAAGAGGAATCCCAGAGAGCTCTTCCCGTGCCAGGTTTTTTTTTGCAGGGCTTTAACAGGAATGGTGTCTGGGAGCCCAGGGAACGGCCTCCTCCCTGCTTGCCCACAGCAGCCCTGACAGCGATTCACCAGATCCCTTGTCCTGTTTGAGAACAGAACTAACTCTGTCCAGTGATTTACTTATCAGCTCAGTTCTTCTAACTAACTGCAGTGTCTGAAGTCAGCAGCCTGTTCTCACAGACAGTGTCTGCTGCTAGCAGTGAGAACAGCCCATGGTTAGAATTACTGCCAAGGACTGGTGTGCAGACCAAGGCCACTGCTGGGTCTTGTGAACCACACTGGGGGGTGCAGAAAGTGAAAGGCTGCACCTGCAGGGAGGAGCGGACAGGACGGGTGACCCCAAACTGACCAGCGAGGGATCCCAGCCCATATACTTCATATTTGGCATGGAGCTGAGGGATCCAAAGGATCTGTGGCTCTTCTCCCCTCTTGGCCTGCTTTGCCAGCTTTGCTTGGCTTGGCTCGGGTCTTCTTTTGGTTCCTTCCTCGGAGCCCCCAAGGAGGACTCTGTCCATTCTGCCTTCGATCCCGGTCTGTGTGTTCCTGAACCCAGTACCAGACTCCAGCTCCTGAACACAGCTCCCATCTGCTGCGGGGCCCAGTCTGGGACTGCCCCGGTGCCTGCTCCACAGCATCAGTGGTGATGGTGATGGAATTGCCATCAGGGGGGTTGGGGTCAATACTGGTTTTGTATATATTTGTATATATTCCATTTTTATTGTTATTAATTTCATTGTCATTAAAGCTGTTCTAGTTTCCTTTTCTAATCGCTAAGTCTCTCTCCCTTATTCCCTTTCTCTTCCCCTCTGGGGAGGGAGGGGGGGTTAACAGAGAGCGTCTGTTATAGGTCTAAGGGGTGGCCCTGACCCTAAACCGTGATACCTCTGCATCCCCAAAGCCTCTCACCCCAAGCCCTGCACAGCATGGGGGAGAAAGATTTGTACCTGCTCTGTGTCAGCAGTTGCTTTGAAATAGAGCAGAACAAAAATGTAGGCTCAGGTTTTAAAGGAGGAGGAGAATATTCATAAGGGCTGAGCATGTAAGGTGACTTTCGCTTGCTCCTGAGATGCAAAGGTAATTCCAGCTTTCCACTCTCACCAAGATAGCCACAAGGAGGAAAGACAAACTGTGGGGCAGAGAAAAAGCTGTGATTGAAAGCTCTACGTCCACCTTCCTGTATCCCTCACCTGTGGGACAGCAACACGCCAGCCACTTCTCCCAGGGCTGCAAAACCAGGGGATCTGCAGTGTGCCAGCTTGGAGATTATCTTTGCTATCTCTGTTGCTTTTCTAGACCAGTGTATAATCCATCTTTCTTAAAGTACTCTGTTTTTCTCAAACAACATTGCTGTTCCCTCCAAAACACAGCTCTGTTGCTTGCAAACAAGCAGGGGTTGGTATCGCACCACGCCAAACGGCAGCGCCTTGCTGCTGGGTGGTGCCCGCCAGCGCTGGGCTGTGGTGACAACTCCTTTTTCCAGTCGGTGAAGCGGGCAAGTGCCAGCAAGGATATGCCCATAGTAAACCACCAATTATCTGGTGGGGCAGGGATTTTTTCCTCTGGTTGCCAACATGGATTACAGACTAAGTCTTCCCTTTCTGAAGCAAAAAGCGTTTACAGACATTTCCACCTTTCCTTCTCTTAGCTTATTCTGCAAAAGGTGAGCAAAACAATGGAATTGTTGGCTTAGCAGGGGTGAGACAGCTCTTCTTTTAAGCACCCTGTTATTTCATCTCTTTAGAATACTCGCTAGACAAAGTAATTTTGCTGTCTCTGAGTGATGCTAAGCTGTCAGACTCCTTTTCTCTGAGAAAAAGGCAGTGCAGCATCTTCCCCATGTACACGCACTTTTTTTTTAAATAAAAAAGGACAGGAAAAAGGAAAACCCAACCCTATCCCCCACTGATCAGAGATGTATGGTTTTCCAGAGATCACGAGAACTGCAGCTGTTCATGCGAAACCCCAGCACCCGGGAATCTCTCCTAGCAGGATTGCCACTCCAGGAGAGTCAACTCCACCTGGCAGCATAACAGCAGAAGGCTCATTTGGCAGCTAAAGTAACCCACCCTACAAATATCCTTCCATTTAGTTTTAAACAGCAGTGGGGCCAAAATTCAACCTCTGACAGGATGGGGGGGAGGGATGAAAGATGGGGGCAGGGCAAAGAGAGATTACCCAGAGCCCTCCCTTGCAACCAGCGCAGACACTGCCCGTGTTGTTTCCTTAGCTGGAGAAACAATGTGCTCTTTCAGGGGCTGCAGGTGGCTCGGGGCATTGCAGAAAAGGGACATTATGGCTTTCCATGATAGCATGGTTGAAAGGTTTGGAGCCCTGTGTACAAAAAAGCCTTTTCTGAGGGTATTGCTGCTGCATCGAGTATCAATGAAAGCTGCATATCTGCTGTGATGGATCCGATCGCCACAGAAAATGAATGGGAAGCATTAAGAGTAGCAAAATAGTATTTCAAGCTGCAGGGAACAGCATCCAATTCATCAGTGAACAGCAGGCCTGGGTCAGTGAAATAATAGGCCTGTTTGAAAGAAATATGGAAGAGCCTTGAGCGGTCTGCAGGAGCAGATGTGCAAAAGAAGTAACCAAAACTGCAGGCACTGAGGTCTGCTGTGGAGCCAGCAGCAAGCAGGTCAGTCTGCCTGGGCGTGGGGTCTGCAGCTCCCCGTGGGGATCAGTTTATGGGGCCTTTAACAGCTCGCCACTCCCGTCGGTGGAAAGAAGCTTTGCTGAAAAAGCAAAGCAACCTCTGTTTGCAACAGCACTATAGCTCAGCTTAGTTTACCTCCAAATGTCACTGACAATCCTTTGGAAACCAAGCTGGTGTGAAAAACATGAAGGCGTTAACAGCGTTTTTACAGGTAGGAAAAGCAAGGGTGTGTAGTAAATTCAGAAGCAGAACCCGGATGTCCTAATTTCCCATCCCTAATCCAGACCCTGCTCCTCTACCAGTCCCCATTCCTCTGATTTCTGTGATGCTGCAGTGATGAGAGTGGCAAAATCCAAAAGCATGCCACAGAAGCACAGCCTGGTCTTGGATTGTTACTGGTGGGTGCCAGGGAGCACCCACAGGACCAAATGCCTCCCTGCCCGCAGCCTCAGCCCAGCCTGTCCCCTCACATGCCAGCCAGGGCTTGGGCTCTGCATGGCTTTTTTCACAGGGGTGTGGGATCCACGTGCTGCTGGTGAGACCCTGCTGCTGGCACCCTGCCCACAGGCACTGCAAACTAACGGGAGGACAGAGAGGCTATGTGCTTGCCATGGAGTTACCTAGGACTTTGGTTCTTGGCCCAGCAGCTGCAAGTCCCTGAGCTGCTGTGGGTGCCAAGAGGCTAGGCCAGTTCCAAGATGTGCCCTCCCAGTTCTGCATACTGGGCTTTTACCCAGATACTTCTCTGCCTGACCTCTCTGTGGCAGATGCTGCCTTCAAGGGGCAGTGACACAGGAATAGCAAGACAGCTGATAAGGTCTGATGGCTCTTTACTTAGGGGAAATCCTTTTGATGATTGCCCAGGGCAATTAAGACTCAGAGGCCTGAATTTCCAAAGGAGGCATTGATGCACCAGATCAAAGTCTGCTCCACAGCTGTCACCACAGAGGCATCACCTCCAGCCATAACAGGAGGTTATAAAAACAAGGTCTCTCCCTGACACATCCCAGGCTGCACAAAGAAACTGGCTCCAAAGAAGGGAAGGCAAGAGAGACCTAGCTGCAAGAGCTCTGTGGACTGTGGCTCTGAGTGGCAGTGCTGCTGGATGGTGGCTCCAGCCCCAGGGATGCACCAGAGCCATGTGGGAGCTGAGGCAGGGGAAAGAATGTTGTTTGGCTCTTCCTGTTTCTTGCATTAGCTCTCAGAGGCAGGGATGCATCCATTTGCTTCCATTGTCTCACAGAACAGAACTTCAAACCAGAGCACCATGAGATTCTTGAGTTATTTAAAGTTCTGGCGTACAAGTCCTGAGTTTTTAAACCAAGGAGGGGCATGGGATCCTGCCATGGGCATTGTGATTTCTCTGGGGTGGAGGCTTTCTAAAGTGCCTCACCGTTGCTGGCACCTCAGAAGGAGCCCAGCTACAGGTGGGCACAGGCTCTGCCAGTCTGCTCATCACAACAGCCACAGAACTGGCTTGCAGGGCCCTGCACGCTCTCATGACAGTGGCTGCCCACTGGGTGCTGCTGGCACATCTCATGCCAAGCTGGTGTCAGGAGCAGTCAGCAGCCCCACAGAAAGCTCCCTTGGCATAGAAGAGGCCAAAGAGCTGAGCTTTGTTAGTTGATGTTGCTTTGATAACTTTTATCACATTTTATAGCTGTTGATGTTACAAGTCTTTCAAGGTACTTCAAGATGAAAGATGGTAAGGTCCCTGCCTTGGAGAGCTCACAGTCTAGTACAGACAGGTAAACACAACAAGTAGAAACATTAAACCTTAGGTAGGGAGTGGGGACAGGTTGAGGGAGTATGTACAGAAAATATCTTTGGCACATCAAAGAGCTGGAAGAAGTCCATCAGAGGAACCTTTAGGCTATTTATGTATTTCAGGTAGCGTGATAAAATCACGAATAATGAGTTCCTGCAACCCCTTTGCAGAACCAGCACTGAAGCAATGCTTACAGAGGCACTTCTCTGCTAAGGTATGTCCTTCAGAAAAGGAACGCCAAGTCCTCCCCAGCTTTACATTGCTAGCTTTTAACCAGTAACAAAAGAAAACAAACAAACAAAAAGAAATAAAAGCAGCACAAGCACAGCCAGCATCCTTCCAGGTTTTGGTCCCTGTCCATGGCTACCTGATCACAATGTCCATCTGCCCAGCACCATCCTCAGCATCTTTTTCTTTCCTTCTTTTTTTTTTTTCACCAGAGACAGCTTCTTCTGAACTCACGAGCTACCTGCCCCCCTCAGAAAGCTTCTCTGGACAGGGGCTTGGACCCATCCCAGACAGGTTTTGAAACCCTTTTAGTGCAGGAACCAGAGGGGCAGATAACCCACTCCTGCTGCTCTGTCGGGCAGTGGGAGGCTTGGGCTCACAAGCACCGGAGACAGCTCAGGTGCCGAGCAGGAAATGTTTCTAGGATTACTCTTCTCATTTGTGAGGGTTCCCTCGAGCAGAGTGACACAGGACATGAATTCTTTCCAACACGACACAAAAATACATCACTCCCCCAGAGAAGACACATGTACGTGGTGGCACTGTTCGCTGTTTCACTGCCAAGGTCACCAGGACAAAACACTGGTCAATAAAATCAGAAAGGAGTCCTGAGCGTACAGAGGCTGGAGACCCTTTATGGCAGGCTGGTGTCCTGTCAGCCCAGCCCTGGTAACAGTGGTGTGGGGAGAAGCAGTACAGTTAACAGAAAAAACCTGCTCCTGCCCACCCCCGCTGCCCCCATCTCCCGCACTGCCTCTCCCACCCTGCCAGCCCCAGCACTGCTGCAGAGAGATGAGTGGAAAAAAAACCTGATCCAGCTGAAAGAAAACCAAACTGGTGGAAAGCGTTATTTCTTAGCCAAATAAATCCTGCAATCCAGTTTGTACTGTAGCAGCACCCGTGGGCTGTCCTAAGTGAAAAGCTAGTCAAGCTTCATCCTTAATCATCCCCTGTGCAACTGAGTTATGGCTCTCCCACTTGGTGCCAAACACCACAAGAGATTGATGCTGTTTTGTTGATTTTTTTTTTTTCTCTTGCTGTTTCAGCCCCAGTTTGCTGGTCGACATCTCTCTTGTGGTTGCTGGCAGATCACAGAGCTTGGTAGCCTTTTGGAATTTTTGACTGGAGAAGGCTCTCCCCAGATAACTCACATTGCTTCCCCGCAGCCTGGCCTCAGGACCCGTGGAGAAACTGAGGCAGAACCACACAATCCCAATGGCTCTGGCACCCACGATACGGCTCGGGTGGCAAAGGGGCTGGCAGGTTGTTTCCCCTTCTCTCGGCTGGGGACACGCAGGGCTAGCAAGAGGCTGCCTTTGCCTTAGACACCTGAGAAACACTGAGACAACTGTCAAATTTCTTTTTTCACGCCTTTTCCCACTTGGGTTCTCCTCAGCCAGCACAACCAGGGAAGCTGATGGAGCAGATCATCCTGGGTTCTGTTATGCAGCACAGGAAGGACAACCAGGTGATCAGGCCCAGTCAACAGGGGTTTATGAAGGGCAGGTCCTGTTTAACAAACTTGATCTCCTTCTGTGACAGGGTGACCCGCTTGTTGGGTGAAGGCAAGGCTGTGGATGTTGTCTACCTTGACTTTAGCAAGGCACTCAACACCATTTCTCATGGTGTTCTATTAGAGAAATTGACTGCTCTTGGCTTGGATGGACATACGCTTTCCTGGGTGAAAAACTGGTTAGATGGACGAGTCCAAAGAGTTGTGGTCAATGGAGTTAAATCCAGCTGGCTGCCAGTCATGAGTGGTGTCCCCCGGGGTCAGTACTGGGGCCACTCCTGTTCATCAGTGATTTAGATGAGGGGATAGAGTGCACCCTTGGTAGGTTTGAGATGATGCCAAGCTGCGTGGAAGTATCAATCTGCTTGAGGGTAGGGAAGCTCTACAGAGGGATCTAGATAGGCTGTATCTCTGGGCCAAGGCCAATGCCATGAGTTTCAGTAAGGTCAAATGCTGGGTCCTGCACTTGGGCCACACCAACCCCCAGCAGCGCTGCAGGCTGGGGAGGAGTGGCTGGAGAGCTGCCTGGGGAAAAGGACCTGGGGGTGTTGGTCAATAGCCGCTGAACATGAGCCAGCAGTGTGCCCAGGTGGCCAAGAAGGCCAATGGCATCCTGGCCTGGATCAGGAATAGTGTGGCCAGCAGGAGCAGGGAGGGGATCATCCCTCTGTACTCGGCTTTGGTGAGGCCGCACCTCGAATACTGTGTCCAGTTTTGGGCCCCTCTCTACAAGAAGGACATTGAGGTGCTGGAGAGGGTACAGAGGTGGCTACAAAGCTAGTCAAGGGTTTGGAGCATGTGTCTTGTGAGGAAAGGCTGGGGGATCTGGGGCTGTTTATCCTTGAGAAAAGAAGGCTGAGGGGAGACCTTATTGCCCCCTACAGCACCTGAAGGGAAGTTGTAGCGAGGCAGGAGTGGGTCTGTTCCCCCTGGTGACAAGGGACAGAACAAGAGGAAATGGCCTGAAGTTGAACCAGGGGAGGTTCAGGTTGGATCTTAGGAAGCATTTCTTTCCAGAAAGGGTTGTCAGGCATTGGCATGGCCTGCCCAGGGAGGTGGGGGAGGGTCACCATCCCTGGAGGTGTTTAAGGGATGGATAGATGTTGTGCTTAGGGACGTGGTTTAGTGGCTTTTGATAGGGCTAGGAATAAGGTTGGACTTGATGATCTTGAAGGTCTCTTCCAGATGAAACTATTCTATGAACCAGAGACCTCCCCTCCCAAATCAGTCAGGGGCACCTCCCTGTTCTTGCAGCTTTCCTCAAGGCTTTCTCTACCACTGTACCACCCACCAGTTATGCAAGCTGAGATATACCTCCCTCTGGATCCCTTCCCCTCACCTACAGCAAACACCCCCTTGTTTCCCTTCTGTTTTGACGACCCTATCAAACTGCAGTGGAAAAGCAGAGGCAGATCTCCAACACCTCCTCCTTGTGCTGGTGAGTAAACAGAAACACAGAGGCAGGGAGGAGGCACAGCCTCCTTCAACCCCTACAAGCAACTGCTTATAATTGCAGAGGGCATACGATTTTAAGACATATATCACACGAGGAGTTATGAAAGGCTTTTAAGTCACCAGACATCTCCTTTCCCACAGATCTGGCAGTGGACACTGTAAATCCATGGTATGCTGTAGAGTGCAGCTCTCTGAGGATGGGGTCATCTGCTTGCCCTGCTGGGCACAAAGCCCAGCACTTTGCACACAGCCATCCCCATCCCTTCCGGGCTCCTCCACTGTAAAATAAAAATGGAAACCAAAAAAGCACCATGGAAGCGAGTGGAATTACCGATCACTTAAAGGCAAAATAAACAATCAGAGAGAAAAAAACCAGTTTGTAATAGATTGGCTTAATCCATGCCAAGAGAAAAGGATGTTTGTTGCACAAATAAAGTGAGTGGGAGCAAGACTTTCCTGCCTGACTAGTGGAGAGGTCCATAAATCAAGACTGGAACTCCTTGCCACACATATGAATCAATTAAAGCACTCAATGAATCATTTATTTTCAACATAGGCAATCAGTAACAATGGTTTGATGTTCAATTGATTTCTCATTTGTCTTGCTCCCCTGAGTAATGACGAACAGCTCACCGCTTACATGGTGCGTGCCTCAACCCAGCTGCTCCTGCAGCAGCTGCTTCTGCAAGGAATCACACGGGGCACCTGCTCCTACCTGCTGACGTTTCACATCTTTTGGTCGCTACCCATTGATGCCTTTGGCTCTGCTTGCCTCACTCATGCCCCATGCTCTTCCCCAAGGTTCCTCCTTCTTCCTTTGTCTAAAAATCCTAAATAAATAGCAAAGCTTTGTTTCCAACGCGTGGCGGTAGAGCCAGATTCCTCACTAGAAAGCATCAGCATCCTGTTTCTCAAAAGCTCAGAGTACCAAACATTGCCACAAAAGCAGCACAGCTGTGTGTACAGCAGATGGTGTAAAACACTCTGAAGAAAAGAGGGAGTCTTCAGAATATTTTCCACCAGATACTATATCCACATGGCACATTTCCATCATCCAAAGTGCTTTATATACATCTCTAATTTATATTTTGGATGCTTCCAGGTAACTTTCACTAAACTCAGGTGCAGACCCAAAGGAAGCCCTCGGCTCAAGTGCAGGACCACTCCGAGTGGCAGCAACGAAGACGTCCCACCGCTAGCGAGGAATCCTGCAGTCACACAGCTCATTTCAGGGTGTGTGATTTGCACAGCCCTGGATAATCTGTTCCGGAATGAGAAAGCCTGGCTGTGGCTGCTGGTCCTTCCTAGCAGAGACAAGGCACCCCTGGGACCAGGCCAATATGAACACGAACATAATCCTATTATGACGAATATACTGATAAAAGACGTGAGAAAAAAACCCTACCTGGTGCACACCGAGCTTCCCCATTCATGGAAACAAGGCGCCTGCTCACAGGGCTGAGCACTGATTTGTGGGCACAGGGTCTGGGTTT
The DNA here is from genome assembly GCA_025345505.1 of Todiramphus chloris collaris. Lineage (NCBI taxonomy): Eukaryota > Metazoa > Chordata > Aves > Coraciiformes > Alcedinidae > Todiramphus > Todiramphus chloris. The sequence continues at coordinate 11,702,250 of JANVCC010000076.1, read as the reverse complement.
GCTGGGGTGGCTGAGGTCCCCACCATCCTCACCCATGCTCTTCCCTCTGTGGAAAGCGGAGGCAGCGTAGCCTCCTGTGACCGACGAGACCACGGTCACAGCTTGGTCACAGGCAAGATGCCAATGTGCAGTGGCACAAGAGGTGGCACAGGGGCTACAGGTGAAATTCAGGCATCAGTGAAGGACTAAGAGCAGGCTCCTTCAGCTGTATTCTGAACTTCAGGGATACACGAGCTGTGCTTCAGCTCTGCCTGCTAATGGTCCTCCTGGGAGCGGCCTGTCCTCAGAGCATCCCCTCCCCACCGTGATGCCCTTAGCGTTCCTTTTCCCATCTGGCAAGAGGGGCAACTGACTGATAGGTCTTCCCCCTTTGTCCTTCTCCATCACTATGTAGCTCTTAAAAAAACTCTTTTGGCCATATTTGTTCATAAAGCAGGCCCAAGAGAGATGAGGGATAGTAAACAACTCATCTGCACTCGGAACATTTCCAAACACTTTGCTTTTCAGCCTCTTCACTTGAGAACATCTCAAAACCCATCTTCCAATTATAGCCATGATTCAAAGATTTTAGCTCCTTTGCCCACCTCCTCATCTCCAAAGCTTTCAGAGAGCAAGGGGGGACCAGCTGCTGGTGCCAGCTCGCACGGGAGAGAGATGTGGAGAGCAGTGACCCCCCCACACCCCTCCCCAGGCACACGCACTCTGACTTAAGACCTGCTCAGTAGGAAACTGTTGGTGTTTTCAAGATTACCCAACGTGCTGCTCTGAAAGCTGTTGAGACACCACTCTCAAAGAGCAAGCCCGGTGTCATTTGCTGTATTTGGGCAGCGCCACGCACGCCGCAGTTATGACTCAAAAGGAGCACAGCAGCTAAGGAAAGCCTTTCAAAAGGCTCCAGCTTCACCTCCAAGGAGCGGGCACATTCAGAGTTCACCAAGCCCAAATTCAGCATGAGCTGCCTGATGTCATTGCGATTGCAGCTCACTTCCTTACAAGCCTGCAAGCCAGAACAGAGCTGGTATTCACGGAGGCCGTGCAAATCCTGTTCTTGGTGTTCTGGCTCCGGCTTGGGCCATGCTCAGACGCACGCTTGCACTAGCAAAGTAGCTGTTCTGAAAAAGGCAAAGAGCCTTTTAGCTGATAGCATCCATCTTACCTTCAAAATCAGCAGAGAGCTTCCCAGGTCACACGGTGCGTCCTGCAGGTGCAGGGGGATCATCTGCCCCACGTTAGCAGCCCATCCCTTTCAACAGGGAAGCACCTGAGATGGATAAATGTTAAAAACAGACTGGGAAGTTGAATGGCAGGAGGAAAACAGACCAGGCCAGTTATCACAAGTACTTCAAATGTGAGCTTGATACCCTTGAACCAACATGTTCAGCCCAAGTTCAGATTTTCACAAGGCTTTTCCATGACAAAAGCCAATGTCTGGCCTGAGGAAGGGAAAATTAATGGACGTGTGCAGGGATGGGATTGATTGTATGGTCTGATGGTTTATGATGGCAAGTTCCATCTGGGATTGGTTTCTTCAGGCCTATCAGTTTCAGGCCCAAGGATTTCATTATCTAACCTGCACTGTTACATGTGGTTAGCCACCAACACACACATAACAGAGTCAAAGAATGGAAAGCAGATGTTGATATACTGCTTTGGGAATTGTCAGCACTATCCCGTTAGCCCCCGATGCAGTGGGATCCCTTGCCTGGGAAGAGGGATGATGCCCATCACACTCACAGCTCAAAGAGCAAGCGCATGTGGGAGTTGGTCCCCACTGATGACTGCTCCTTGCCACAGCCCCTTGGCTTCCCACAGCCTGGATGCACGCTTCAGAGCCAGCAGATGCAGCACCTTGAGACCACAGGGATTTCTGGGATGGAGTTTACTCCTCTGCTTCTTCTTCCTGAGGTCTGAGCTCCAGTTGCCAGCAACAGAGACAAAGAGCAGCTCTGAGCTGTTTCGCTGTCAAAAATGCAAATTCCAACTTCATCAAATCCACCTCGCCATCCTTTCTTGACAAAACAAAAGCTGATTTTTAATTTCTCTAAAGTTCTCAGCCTTGCACAATTTCAAGACAATAAAAAAAAAGAAGTATTTCTGCATTACTCTTGATTTTACAAGACCACACGTTTTAAATAACAACTTAGCACTTCTCATAGCATTTCAAGATTTGTCTTAGGATAAGGAGCACAGGTTTATTAGTTTTTATATTTGAAATCAGAAAAGACCATGCGGCACCTGCTTGGAAATCAGCAATCTCTTGGAAATAATGACAAAACCAATGGAAAACTGCCGTGAATTCGTTTTTTAGAAGAGGCAAAAGCACTTCATTTCAGATGGAGTTAAGTGTGAGTAAATCCTTCAGCTGGCTTTGGCGAGTGAGTTTGAAGCAGTCTTGCAGTAATTCAGCTCCATGGGCAGGACACGCTATGCATCACTTCATGGTAGGATCACCCAGGGCAGGCAATACTGCTTGGAGAACCATAAAAGCAAATGAAAACAGGTGACGCAAAAGGAAACACTTAAAACTTTGTCCTTTGTGGCCCCTGTGCCATATCACTCCTCCTTGCCTTACAGGTTTTCTTATGAAAGCCATTCCAAATTATCTGTATGTATTTTGGGGTCTCTTCCTTCCTTCCTTCCCTGCAAGGAGGATCTTTGTGTTGTTCAGTCCCACAACGCTGACTCACGTGCCCGTTTAGCTCACCTGCAAGCTTTTTGCTGCCGTGCCATCTTCCCCAGGCCCGGGAGCGGAGCTCCACGTGACTTTATCCTTATTCCCCTCAGCAGGCAATGAGATCATCCTTCTGGTGGCCTCGGAATTGCTGCAAGTCTTCTCAGGCTGCAGTGATTCAGAGGGAAGGTGCCGGAGGTGGCTTTGGTGGAGCACGGCACCCGTGACTCACCGCCGCGCTGGAGAAAGACGCGAGCTGGCACAGAGCCGGCACTGCCCGAGCTGGACGGCACCTTCAGACTCCTTCCTCCCTCCCTCCACCCTGCTCCGGCTCCAAAGAGTACGCCTGCGTCGGTTGCCATAGCACGGGGCTCTGGAATAACATCAATAAAGAAAAATGACCCGGGATGGGGCCACCTGTTTTATAGTCCCCTCGAGGTGCTGCAGCAGCAAAGGTGTTGTGCTCAACTGGGGGATGTTTTGCTTCCGTGGCACAGCAAACAGGAGCGGTCAGGGAATAGCACAGCTCATGGAGGCTCAAAAAAGAAAAAAAAAAAGGGGAAAAAAAAATTAAAAAAAAGTCCCCTCTTTCTAAAAGGTGGCCTTAAAATAGAGAAAATGGTCAACCTTCAAAAAATGGTCAACTGAGAAGCAGGTGGCATAGCTGCCAATTAATCTGCAGAATAGCTCCAGGCTTCTAGTCAACTTTGCTGTAAGAGATGGAGGGAAGGAAACCCAGAAGAGGGGACAATCAGAGCTCCCTTTTTAAAGGATGTCAGTAAATTAATCATTAGATGTTGTCCCCGTCTCCTTAATTATAGAACATTCAACACAGTCCCAAGGCGGGGAGGGAGAAATGTTTACTAAAAAATGCATATTCCTAGCTGAAGGGACAGCAGGACAAGGCCAAAGAGCTCGAGGCAGCTGCAGAAGAAAACAAAGGGGTGAGTCAGGAAGAGTTTATTAGCGTTCACACTGTCCCCATCAGGGAGAAAGGAATGGCCAGTACAACAGGTCCGACCAAAGACAGCCCCGGTGATATCCGGCAGCATTCAGGCTCTGTATTTGGCCAGACAGTGGATGCCTAGTTAAAAATAAACATTTAAACACAATCATAGAATCACAGAATCTTAGGGGTTGGAAGGGACCTAGAAAGATCATCTAGTCCAAGCCCCATGTACTTCTGAAACAAGTCCCTTTTGTTAGTCACATTTTTAACGCGACAGAGACTAAACTTGGGTTACCAAGAGCAGTTTGGGGAAGCCACTGCAGCAAACACAGGTCCAACCTTCCAGAGCTTCCACCTCATGTGAAAATAACCTCTGCTGAACAAGTTTCTAAATAGCTCCTGTGGGTCTCTCCCGAGGCCAGCGGGCAGGAGGCAGCCTGCCAGTCAGAGCCACTTTCCCAAGGCAGCCTCTGGCCACAGGTAGCCACAAGGGCACCGGCCAGTGGCAAGAGCCAGGACCTCTGAGGCAGAAAAACTGCCCCTGATGCCAAGAGCCGCCGTGCCCTGTTGAGAACAAGGGCCCCTCTGCTTCAGCCTGACAGTGGGAGCACAATGGGACACCCTGTCCCACGTACTCCTGTACCCTGTGCTGCCCTTGGAGCACAGCCTGGCCCCAGAGGCACTGCGGGTCTTCACCAGGGGAAATCACAGCTCCTTTCCTGCAGAGGCTTCATCTGAGACGCAGAAATCCAATAATAAAAGCTTGCCAGTTTGGCACACAGCATTGTAACAGATCCAGTTACCAGCAATTAGACACTCCACCCTGATTAATTTGTGCTAGAAATACTATGACAGTTTTAAACAGAAAGCTTGATTATCTGTTCAAACTATTTACCAAAGGCTAGGGTGACTTCTCTGTCATTTAAATTGTTGTGTATCAAGGCTGGACGTTTTATTCAGAGATATTTACCGGAGTCTAAATAAGGCTTATTCAGGAAAGTGTTTTCATTAAACAAGAGGTTAGACTCGGTCATACAATGGACCTCTGTGATTAATCATGGACCCATTTTGCCAATTCATGCTGAATTTTCAAGCTACACAATCTTGCAAACCTGTGCTTTCTATTCTTTAATACTGTCAGTTGCTTCTACAATTACAGAACGTCTCCTGTTGTATTTCCACACGCCCTTCTCCCCCGGGTTGCTTCTGCCACCTTTCATGTTATTTCAGATGCTGTCTTTGTGAGGTCTGGGGACACCATGGGTGCTGGGACCCTGAAGGCACAGGGCTCTGCCCCGTGGCCTCGCATCTCCGCTTTCTGCGGAGATGAAGAGCAGCCTGTGATTTTATTTCTTTCTATATTATGTCAGGGATATTTCTTACAATAGCTTAGAGTTCACTCTGCTAACACCCCACTCCTGGCTGCTCATCCCTGGCCCTGTGCTGCATCTGCAGCTGGAAACGCATCCGTAAATTCTCTTGCAGGGGTTTGGTTTTGTCTGTTTGGGACTCTTAGTGGGTCCAAGTGGTCAGTGAGAATTGGTTATGATCCTACTGTAAGGTACACATGGGGAGGGCAGAGGTTAAGATTTGGTTTAAGCATTCATGTTTTCCCTGTAGCCATCTCCTTGCTGCCTTACTCAAGATGAGGTCCTTCAGAGCATGAGCTCTGATCTAGGACCATCTTCACTGGGGTATGAACCGGTCTCACGTGTTGCAGCAGCCACTAAAAGCACCAGTAGGAGCTGCCACGTGATCCAGCCCACACTCCATCCAGTCAAGTTACAAGCCTCTGGCAACAGATTGCATTGAATCCTTCTGAGCAACCCAGGCAATATTTTGCTGCAATGGAAAAATATTTGCTAGATTTCCACGGGTCACTTGTGGTGCTGCCAGCCGCTGCCCACGTTCACTGGCGCTCATGTAACAATGCTGGCCCAATTCGCAGCCTGGCTACTGAACATCTCTCCCCTCTCCTCCTCTCTCTTCATCCAAATGGCAAATGACCACCCTTTCTCACAGGCCTCTGCTACTTTCAGTGTTTTTCTATCCCCCTTGATTCTCATAAGCAACAAACATCTGTCTTTCTTGCACTCAGGAGGTTCTCTTCTGTTTTTGAGGTCTCCCTAAGATTTCTGTCCCAACTCCTGCCTTTACTTTCTTTACCAACTTCACCATCAGCCACCTAAGGCAGACTACCATTAGAACTGAAATGCATTTCTTGATAAACATTTGTCAAACCACAGCCTACGAAAGACCAGCATTTTCCTTAGTGTTTTCCCATCATCAGCAACCTTATTTCAGTAGCAAAATCAGAGCCCTCTTACAACCACTTTGTGCAAAGAACAGCATCCTACAGCTGTCAGCAAAGTGACCTGCATGTGAAGTTAGCCTTTCTTGGAGCAGCAGGTTGGGCTGGGTGACCCCCAGAGAAGCCTTCCCAGCTCATCTATTCAACAGCTTAGGGTGTAACTTCCTGGGAGGAAAGATCATCTTAAACAGGATTTAGTTCCTTTTAGAAAGAATATGTGCAAATATCAAGTACTCACAGCAATGAGCAGCGCATACCCTACATAATATACACTATGCATACCCTATATAAATACACTACACAAGTGTTCCATCTTACATAGAGATTAGTCACTTCTAGTAGAATGAAAACTGAGTACCTGTTCTTCAAGAGCTATCTTTGGGCTTCCAAGTACTCTCTTATTGTAAAAAGGTCTTGGTCCTTACTCTATGAGAGAAACCCAAAATCTGCTTGAGCCTTAGCCTGTACCATGAAAAGCTATGTGCTAATTTAAGGATCAATAATGCAATGATTTTGCTTTGATGCGCAGGGAAACAGCACCAAACTGACTCCATAAATCCATGCTTGTGGTACCAAGATTCTGGGCGGGTTTAGAAACCACTTCACCAAACAGCTTTTTAAGCTGTCGTCGACAGTCTTTCATTAGGGCTTTTTAGACTCGAACCGCAAAGCGAAATTACTCACACCTTTATTTGAACAGACTTTCCTCACCCACCTCTGCAAAATCACCCCATGCGCTCAGCTCCTCAGTTCCCCCTCCCACCCCCCCACCCCGTAGGCTGCTCAGCGTAGGAGGTGAGCGACGTTCATGTAGGAAAGACACAAAGATGAACTTCTGCTCAGTAAGAGCCTCCTCCAGCTACTTGCTCGCAGTGACAAGAAAAAGCTGCAAAAATATATACATGGAAGCCTTAAAAACTGAGTTGCTTCCCACAGCTTACTGGAAGCTGGCAGCGAAAAGTCTCAGCTTGCAGATTTTGCAGACAGACATTTGGGGAAAGACTCACATTGGCAGAAAGAAGAAAGTAAGCAGTGGAGCAAAGCGATGACCAGAAAGGGAGAGAAAGCAGGATGAAGCAAACACGAATGTACAGAAAGCCTGCCATGTGAAAAGAAGATAAAGCAGAGGGATGAGTTATTAGTGGAGGTTGGAAAATTTAATAGAGGAGGATGGAAAATCATAATAGAGGAAATAGGAGTGGGAGGAAGCTGTTGTAGGACGTAAAGGGGCAAATACAGCTGTAAAAGGGTGGGGAAAAATCAAAACCACATTTACACCCATTTTTCATCCTAAAGAAGGAGATTAAAGATTTGCATGGGGAATATGCCTGAATCAGTTTAAAATGTTGCATGAGAAACACTAGAAAACAAAACATGAAGCTAGCAACGTCTCACACTTCCAGCCTCCAAACTCGAGCAACTCCAGCCGTTCTGCAGTGACACGGTGGAGTCAGGCACAGAGAAGTCCCCATTTCTTCTGGAGACCGTGGTTTAAACTTGGACTTGCCAGAAACAGCAGACACTCAGGGGAGCACGAGGATGCTAACAGGAGAGAGAGAAGGACCCATATGGTTTTTGAGAACTTGTCTCCGGTTGTCCCTGTCCATTTGTGGTCATCACATTTTCCCTTACACACATTTCCACAGGCAGCACATCAATCAGCTGCTGGGCTTCAGTAGTTGGTAACACCTACTGCACCTGTATCTACCCCAAAAACGTATTCAGTTCCTTCCCAGAACTTGTGTTAGCCCATGGGAAAGATGTAAAGTCTTATTCTTTTGAAGAAACTATGGGAAGTGCGCATAGCCGTTCAATTCATTTGTTTCCCTAGCCTTCCAGAAATGGCCTGTGAGGAGCAAGCACCAGGCAATCACAGAATCATTTAGCTTGGGAAAGACCTTTAAGATCATTGAGTCTAACCACGATGCAGCTGGGTGTGCTGGGCTTGCACCCTCTGGCCCTGCTTTACAGCTCTTTCACTTGTAACAATGATGAAATGGAACAGAAATGGGAAAGAAAATTTATTATAAATAATTATTTTTAAATGGAATAAATTTTTTTCTAGCCAGCTCCTTTGGGGTGCTCAAATCAACATCATCTGTGTTCAGTTGCTAGGATTTCTATTTTTAAGAGTAAAAAAGAGGCTGTCACTTGGATGTGCTCTGTACCTAAACAGAGTTCTTGCTTTTATGCTTATTTTGCTGCTGGATCACTGCAGCCCCTGAAAATATCTGGTGTCCCTGTGCAGCAGGGAGTTACTTCAAGCAAGCAGCTCTGTTTATCAGTCAAAGTCCTATTGTTAAACAAAAAACCCCAACCAATAGATGAAAGTAGGTACAGTTCATATCTTTTCTCCACTTGACCCGAGAGGAGGCATCAAAGTTTTCTGCCTTTATTTTCTCCTTTTCCCAATAAATACAGACGGAATGGGATAAAAAAAGAGCTATTGTTCAGACCTGATCAAAAGGAGAAGAGACGCATCTCTGTTCAAAGGGAGTCTGTCCAGAGCCTCTGCTTCAGATGGGGTGCACGGCCTCAGAAACTCATGTAACTCCCTCTCCACCGCACAGCCGAGGCTACCCTTGCCGGGCATTTGCTCGGCCACTGCCAACCTCACCCTCACTGCCAAAGCCAATGCTCTAAGGTCCCCTCTGTGCCCCCCCTGGTTCAGTGCTAAAAGGAAGGACAGCAGCAGCTGGAGGTTAATGAGGATTTTTCTTGGTTTTAGACAGAGCCAGTTGCTAGCTGGGGCAGCATGAATCCTACAGTCTCGGCCTCCAGCCTGAAAAAGACACAGAAACCAAGAGTATGGCAAGGAACAGCCACCAGGTAGAAAGAATTTTCTCAAAGTGCAAGTAGTAGATGGTGGCAGTGATCACACACTGGGAAGGAAGCACGCTTTCTTGCAACAAGAACCTTCACGTGTCCTTCGCCTCTGTCACTTTCTTTTCCAGCTGGAGGATGTTTGCTCAGCCGCAAGCTTTGAGAGCACGCAAGATTTCCAGAATGCATCTTTCAGCCAGGACAACAAAACAGATTTTTTAATATTGGCTTAACAAGTAATAAAAAAGTAATGCATTTCTGGCTATTTAGATAGTGACGTGGCTAAAACAAACTCCTTTGTTTTCAGCAGCTGTTAACAATACCTGTAGGGAGCTGTTCCCAAGGCAGTTATCTCTGGCACTGGCAGCAGTAGGATGTAAACAGTATCAAGTTAATGGAAAACACTGAGCAGCCAAATCTGAACGGATCTGTGTGTAGCTGGGCCTCTCTCGCAGGGGTTACGTTCCCCCGCGTTGCAGCAGCAGCAATGGCTTTGGGAGGGCAGGGCTTCCCAGCGGCGGCCGGAGCTGCCGTAGAGGAGGCCGGGGTCAGC
>JANVCC010000076.1:11654158-11692933 GCA_025345505.1 Todiramphus chloris collaris | reverse complement strand
TGGCTTGGGGCTGGTTAGGTGGGAGCCATGGCTTGGGGCTGGTTAGGTGGGAGCCATGGCTTGGGGCTGGTTAGGTGGGAGCCATGGCTTGGGGCTGGTTAGGTGGGAGGCAACGTGTGGCTGTCTGCAGCCCTCCGTGCAGACGTACCCGGAGATTGGGAAGATACCGACGGGTTAGTTTGAATGGCATAGTCCGGGCTTGTACGCTGTGGGAGGTGTGATGGGAACTCTCTCTGTCTTTCTTGATTATTTAATGAGCTGTTGTAATGAGGGATGCACTGAGCCCCTCATTTGTATGCAGTTCCCACATGAGATGTGAATATTAAATTCTTCTAAGTATGAATCAGCACCTCTTACTCCCACAGCTCTTTTTTGTATCTCTCCATCTCCACCAGCTCCACATCCCCTCATGGTCCCCAGGGCTCCCCCAATTCACTGTCACCCCAACAGCCACCAAAGGAGAGAGATGTGCCCCTGGTCACAGTCAGAAGCGTCGACTGTTTGGGGGAACACAGCCAGAGAAAAGGTGCTGGCTCTTTCTTGAAAGCCAACTGCAACCAGGCTAGCCCCGTGGCCTGTTAGTGTTTGGGAAAACAGCAAGACATGGGAAATTAACCCTACAGGGCATCACTGTCTCTGACAGCTGGTAGTTTAAATAATGAATTGGTAATTATAAACCCTTTTGAAATAAAAATGAAGTTTAAAAAAAAACCCATAAACTTTTGAGACACACCTTTTGATGGTGAAGGGCTTTCCCACGTAGATTCCACCAGCAGCCATCACTCAGCATTTGCAGACAGCAGGTGCTTGCCACTCCGTAGAGGGAGAGACACACTCACCAAACGAGAAAAGTCAGGGGCTAAACAAGTTTGCAAATAGCAGCAATTCCAGTCCAAAAATCATTTCCATAGCAGAGAGGAGGAAGTGCTCCCTGAGGACAAGGAGGCTGGCTGGCTTTCCCTTTTTTTTTTTTTCTGCTGAAGAGATGTTCTTTTGTATGCAGTAAAGAAGGAAAAATAATGGGAGAATGGGATGAAATATAAAAATTCAGAATTGCAGTGGAGAAGTCACCACCTGCTCCAGCAAAACAGGCTATTCTTTATTTCCATAGTCCTGGGAGTAGTAAAGCAGGATTTCTCAATAAAGTGTGCTAAGCTAAAAGGCATGAAGACAGCGACAGATCCAGACTTGTTAGTGCCATGAACATTTGTCTTGGCCACAACGTACAATGTGTACACAAAGTGCTGCATCGACCATCTAACACCTTCCACGTTAAACCCAAGCCCCTGCAGAAAGTCCCACATCAGAAATGTTCAGAAACTGAAGTTAAATTGAGTATCTTAGTATAAAAACAAACCCAGCATTTTAAACCCCAGGGTTTCTGCTGTAAAGTCCTTCCTTTTGGCACTTTCCACAGTCACCTACACCCAGACTCCAGTTGCTGGAGATCTCCAGGATCAAAGCCAAGAGTACAACAGGAAGGAGAAAGTACAAACCTCATACCCAACAAATGGGAACTTTATTAAACTACCGAGTTACTCCGAAATGTATAAATGTTCCATTAAATACATTCAGTTTTCTTTTACATGGATTTATAGAAATTTATTTACATATTCCAAACACATTTAAATTATCTTTCAAGCTTGCTACCAATAAATTTTTTTGTTGTTTTTTTTTAAAAAAGGAAAAAAGTCAATCATCTGCTCTTGCAGATGTGTATGCATACACACAGGTACAAATAAGAAGGAAGATGTTTTTGTATCTAACCCACAAGGGAGGTAGTATCCAAAAAGCTTATAGTGTTTCAAGCAAAAACTCACCCTTACCGAAAAGCAGGCCATATAAATTCTCCCTGTGGGGCAGACTCAAAACAAGAGGCCCTGTGCAATACTTCATGGTGTTTGGGTATGACGTCTGCATCAAGATCTGCCAGCACGTGGGAAAAGCTAGAGGCTGCTTGCCCAATCCAAAACACAAAGCTAGCTGTCCCTGATACTAGCCCATGAGAAGCATGCGAGCAATTCAATGGCTCATTCTCACTGAATTACGCTCTGCCAGTACTGAGGGATGGAGCAGACAAACAGATCTACCACTAGTAGGTCAATGCCACTTGTCCAAAGAGATTTCCCCCCCCCTTTTTATTTTTTCTTCAAGTTTTTAAATTTTCTTTTTTTTAAATTTTATTCTTAAATGAGGCTTCATTCCTAAGTGAATAAAAAGGCAACTCTTTAAAGAAGATGCTTAAAACAGTGATCTGTTTCCCCACCTACATACATTTCTCTTGAGAAGATGCACAGCATGCTGAACAAGTTTTCCCTCATTCTATGTACCTTAGTCTGACAGGAGTGAAAATTTGTGTCTGCAGGAAAAAAAAGAGGTGTTTTTATTTTGTAAAAAGCTTATCAAATACTAGCTTAATTCATCCTTTAGTCTTTCAACATTAAAAACCACATTTGAAGCAACCAAAGAAGTCTACAAAAACATTGTCATGCATAAGCTCTGTGTTTCATGCTAAATACTCATGTTGACAACGAGAGGGAGAGAAGGAGGAGGAGGCAGGGAAACTAATGGCTCAATCAGAGCCATTGCAACATTCAAGTAATTTGGTAGTAGATAAACCAGTGGAAACGTGGAATGGTAAGAAAGTGCTCGCCACTACATCGCATCCTTCAAGAGCTGAACTGCAACCATCCTTGATACGTATCATAAATATATGGCACTTCTGTATGACCAAAAGCTGGCAAGTTTGCTTGTGACCGAAACAAGTCAGGAGTAGTCATCATCCCAGTGACTACAGACGGCCCTTCCAACAGGCACAGCCCCCAGCCATACCTACTTGGGCACGCGTGACGATGCTGCCGCATTGTTGCAGAATGAGCCTCCTGCCCAGCAGAAAGCCTTCTCCAGACACACGTACACGTCCATAAAACATGCTATAAATTCTTCAGTGAGGTTAAAGACAGCCACAAATAGCAAACATCTCATTTTACTATTTTTTGGCCAGCAGTTCCCAGTCTGTCCAATTGCCAGCAATGGACAACAAGCAAAAAGAGTTCCTGGATCCAAGGAATTGAAAGCAATGGAAAGCACAATCACCTAAGTTCCTTTTCAGTACTGTTCCACAGGATTGACTTTGACATCAAATAAGGAACCAACCAGCACAAAGGCAGGAGTCTTAGGAAGAATCTTATGTACACAAAAACTGGCCTTTATCCATGTTCTCTGTCACAAAGCATTTCATCTCGTAGTTTAACTTATTAAAACTTCTTGGCTTTTGGTGACCTTCTGTACCAACAAACACGCAAAGATTTGCCGTTACACTCGCATTCCATCACAGTGGCTTCAAATACATTCAAACTCATAGAAAAGGATTTAGACCAGAACACAACTACTTGCCCTTCCCCAACGGCGCGCCGTACTTTACCAAGCACACGACGTGGCTTATCGGCAATGTTCCTGTTTCAAGGAATTTCACCACACAGGCATCCAGTGCTTGAACAAGTGTTCACATTCCAAGATTCAAAAAAAACCCCTCTCCCTTATTTCAGTAATGGCTTCAGTATTTTACCAATTGTGGTCCGGTTTGCATCTTTCAGTTTCAGAGAGGCCTTTTCCACGGCTCCCTGCTCCTTTGGTGCAGGCTCTGCTTTAGTGACGACAGCTTCTCCCTGCAGGATACTTCTTCCAACCACTCTGGCACTATTTGCTCTCTTCAAGGTACTCACACTGTTCTCCTTTGGACTCGGGTCATCAGAGGTTGCTGCTGGCTTCACTTTAGGCAACCTCTGGGACACAGACCTTGTGATGGGTGGAGGTCTGGACGAGCTGGATAGATCCACTTTCGCACGCTTTGAAGAAGAAGCCACTGTATTCCTTGCGAAGTTTGGGACAGCAGATGGCGTTTTGGGAACGGTGACTATGGCAACCTTGGTGTCATCTGTAGGGGTCTGGGGTTTTACACTGGAGCGACACATTTTGGTTTCATCTGTCTTTGATTTGACATTACTTCTAACAGGTTTAGAGCTTGGCTTCTTGAGAGAGACTCTGTCCCTCTCAAAATGAGCACTGCTTGAGGTGACCGTGCCCCTTTGTAACTTTGGCTCTTCTACTGACATGCTGTGCCTGTAAGGACTTCTTGGCAGTGTGTCTGTTGTGCCTCGGACAGAGCTGCGATGAGACAGGCGACTTTCCACCGTGCTGGCTTCACGAAGTGCTGGCTTGGCTTCTGGTTTTTTCACGCTGCTTGGCGCTCTGTTTGATCGAGAAATAGGCACCACTTTCCTCATACTTTCATTCTCAGAGGCATTCAAAGTTCTTACAGGTCTGGAAGAAGCAGTGTGGCTAGGGCGAGTGCCACTGGATTTGGAGGAGCTTGGAGATCTGTCTTTTAGAGAGTTTCTTTTTGGTCCTGCTGGGTCTTTATTTTTTATGGGCTTTTCTTTAGGAACGGTGTGCTTGTTATTGGCATCATCATTTGCAGAAGTGTGATGAGACAGATCCTTGGCAGAATCAGAATTCAGGTTTGAGAAGAACGTTCTAGCCCTGTACTGAGCATCACTGCCAGAAGCGCGTGCTTTGCCAGCCTCATTTCTTGTTTCATTGCCTGATGATTTAAAATCATTTCCCTCTTCAGAGTCCAGTGTCAAAGAACAATCAGTCGTCGTATCTGACACGTAGAACACTGGCCCGTCTTCCCTACTTGCCGAAACACTTGTATCCATAGACGTGGGGCTGTTGCTGCTGGGCTCTGAAGCTTCATTCTTGCAACCCACAGCCCTGGCTTTATGGTCATGGGCCTCTCTGGAACTTCTGCAAGCTGGAGGCAGGTCATCATCGGCAGTGCTAAGGGAATGAAAGCTTAGGTCATCTAGAGTCTCCAAATCTGTTCCACCAGCATCCTCTAAATATACTAAAGGTGCATCCTCTGCAGGTCTTGCCCCTTGAATATCAAATTTACGTAATCCTTTAACAAGTTCATGCTCCTCAATTGCAAGGGCCAGTGCATTTATATCTGTGGACTCCTCACAAGACACATTGGAGGTGTGCGTGTTGTAGTCAGTGCTTCTCTGTGAGTAATGGGCACCAGGACCGGCTGAGTCACGGAAGTAACTGGGCTGAGCTGGAGGCACCTGCAGTAGGCCACCACTTTTCACTTTGGTTTCAGGCTGTTGGTGTAAGTGCAAGGTATTTAAGTTGAGATCTCTCGTTTCTTTGGATTCGGTCCAGGCTACATTTGGTCTTGCTTGCCGGGTGTTTGCACGGGGAAGGCTGTTAAACTTGTTTGGATCCTCGTCTTTTGAGATTTCCAGGAAACTCTGCAACTCCCTGTCTGCAGTAATCCCCAAAGAAAGGCGAGAGCGTCTAGAATTAGGGTTTCTGTACGAAGGGCTTTGAGGTCTCTGCTGCCAGAAGGGAAGGAATTCTTCAAGTCCTTTTTTAGCCAACATCTCCACATCATTTTCGCTGCTGCTTCGCCCAAAGCTTCCAAGCTCTCCAGCTGCCCAGGATCGACGTTTGTCCTCCAGCTCCTTTCGCCTTTGCAGATTATGGAGTTCCTGGATCTCTCGTTCCCTGTTTTCCTGATGAGGAAAAGCATATATACATGTCTTGGAGGCAAGAGAACGAGGCACACTCCTTTACCTTTCTCTTTATTTCTTCCCACTGAAGTTAGCACTGACTGCTATCACCCTCCCCCAGTCCCCAACATATACGCACAGGAAATCACCATGGCAACCACAGCCTGCAACCATGAACCATATGAAGAGCAGTTCCCTGCGTAACTAATGCTGGTGACACATCAGTCTGGTCAGCATAAGGAAAAAATGCACAAGTCCCTGCAGAGACCAAGAACATGGCCTATCAAACACCAGCAAATGTCAAATATGGCAAAAGAGTTCCTGCTATAAGATGGAGAACTTCAAGACCCCACTAACTTTAAAGTTGGCATTTTTATCAGGTGAGTAGAACTCTACCTGCTTGCTACATTCATAATTTAAGACAAACTTGTCTGACGAGTGCACAGCCAACGTGTTCCTTCTGTCCTCCCTTATTACAACAGCAATTGTTCCTCAGCAAATGCTGTTTCTACAGGGTGCTAGTTACCTCTGACTTGAACATTACTGACTGGAAATTAGGGAAAGACATTATTTAATTGCATAGGAAAGCAAACAGAAAAGTTTACACAGTGCCTCACGATCATTACTGAGGCATCAACTGACGCCACTCAAGGATCGTTAATCAATGCCTGACTCCAGCTTTGCATCTCATTTCACTGTTGGCTTCAAAAACTGGCAACTATTGCAAAGAAGTAGTCCAGGGCAGGCTGGAGATTTTCGCAGCTAGGCTGGGGGGTTTTGGTTCAGGAAGCCACAGAAAGAGGTAGTTTGTGTTTTAAAGACAACGCAGTAATATCTTTTTACTACAATAATTATCAGTGCATTACTATGAATATCAACATTCTAACTGTCACCTCTAGGTTTCAGATTTAATGGAGCTGAGCTTTCAGTTGAACTCTCCATGTTATTTTCTGAAATGCAGAACCTTGTTTTCTAGAGCCCATAAAACTGTAGCAAAAGAAAGAAGGGGGAAGCTAGCCTTGACAGAGGATGCAAAAATTACATAGTTTTCCAGCATGTTGTTAAATCTGTTCTGAGTAATGTTTTAAAAAAACAAAAAAAAGACAAAACCAACCAACCCACACCTATATTTGTCTGAAGCACTGTTTAGTTTGATCTTCCCATTGTTGTGACAACAGAAGAGCTGCACAACTAGAAGTCACCTGAAAGCCTTCAGTAAACAAAATCCTAATACTGAAGCTCTTTTTGATGAATTGGTTAATCTACACCTCTTAAAGTGGATTTGAGACTACACTGTGCTCTGAAAGACAAGACGCATTAGAGATCTAAGAAACCTGAACAGCTAAAAGGAAAAAAAAACCCAAAACAACAACTTGCATTTCAGGAAAAATGTCTGTGACAGGAAGCTTTCTTTAACAGGTATAGGATTACATAATGAATTCTTGCCAAATGCTAAAGCTCAACTTTAAATATCCCACTGTAAAGAGAAATGGTTAAAAATAGTTGTAGATGCTATTATCATATTCCATATTAGACACAGAACATTTTAATCTCTACCAAAACATGTTTCAGGAGATTTTCTTCACAACTAAAAAAAAAAAACTATTTTAAGCACATACAGACATCTTTAAAAGTTGTGAAAAATGTTTTAGCATATGAGGTACATGCCACTGCAGTAGAAGCCATCTCTTTTGACTGCTGGCTGTGCTATCCACACATCACATTAATTTGTCAGAACTGCAATCTTGATTCTGAATTGTTTTGTTAATTTTGTAGGGACAGAGGTTAAGCCCCACAAAATACCTAGTAAACAGATATCAATATTTGCAAATAAGAGACTCATTTGTTGTTTTTAGAGTGCAACTACTTACTACAGAGAAAGGAAGGAAGAGCTCCATTGGACCTCAAAATAATAGCTATCTCACAACCACTTGCAACACATGAATATGAATTAAATCCCAAATTCCAAATAATTGAACATATATGCATGAAGTCACCTCCCACTAGAATGCAAAGGTTACCATAACTTGGTTTTATATATTTGTATAATGTTGGGGCAGTTGCAGCCGCCTGGACAAAGGCTCGACAACAACCAGGGCTTGCCAAAGACTGGGGCCTCACAGCCATTAAAACTTGATTACTTTGCCTTTGTTGTGCCCTTGCCCTCAACTCTAGGATGACCACAGTTCAGACTTGACTAGGGTATAAATGGAGCAAAGAGTCAATTTTGCATTGTTTCCTAAGAGCAAGTAGGTTTGCAGTCAGGGGACCCTCCTCTTGGATTGGGATGCCACCCAAGGAAACTTCCTAGGATCGAGCGAGTCCTCACCCCTCCTCTGGTGAGTGAATATTCCTTTTGGCTAGATCCTTGAGTGATCCCCTTTCTGGGTATCCTTGAGTGGGAGATGTTCCCCTTCATCAGTGAACATTTTGGCTCATCTTTCTAAAAAGAATATTCCTAAAACTCAGAAATTCGTTCTGCAGTAATATATTCCCACCTGACATCTGAACCTGTAATTTACTTTGGTCTGCCAGAGTGCTGGGCAATTCCTGATTGTAATAAATTCACATTTTGGGTAGCTATTGCCATCTGTTTTGTGGGTGCCTCCACGACAAATCCTCACACACACGCGTAACTACAGGCTGTCTCGGGTAAGCTAATGGTACAACAGGCGTGTTAGCTGAACATCCTGTCTGCTTGCTACAAATCAAGAGTGTTCTCTCTTCTCTGAACTAAAGCTCTTGTACAAAGGGCTGTCTCAAATGAAGATTTCCTAAGGTAGAAAAATAAAGAACAGTGTGGATCCGTCTAATTCACACTATTTATAAGGTCTAAAAAAAATATTTGTACCAATAGGCAGACTTTGCTGAACAAAAACTGTAGCCAACATTGATACTGCTCCTTCAACTTAATATACTACTTTAATTATTTGGGACCAATTCAGGGCACTTCGCAAATGAAGGGTCACACTGGGGATGAGGTACTTGTTAATCTAGGTCCACTTAATTTCTTGCATTTTAACTCACAAAAAGCATTTGAGAGTACAAAGTAGAATACACAGCCTTTCCTTTACCTGGCAAAGTGTGTCTAGTCACATGAAAGAGGGCAGTGGAGAGCCTGAGCTATCACTGATTTAGGCTGGTATGCCAATGTAATGGGATGCCACATCTCACAGCCTTTTCCAGTGACCTAACATTACAAGTCCAAGGCCTGAACAGTAAGCACTAGTCAGGAAGCCTGTGCAGTCTGTCTCACTGCTCACCTTAGCAATCACCAACCTCCTCACCGGAAGAAGAGGAAGGAGCCCACTTAACAGCAGGCCAATAGCCTACTCTGACGTATCATCTCAATGGTCTAGTCCACCTGCAGCAGAAGATGCAGAGCAGCGGGACTGCACACAGAGCTGGGCAGAATAACCATCTCCCATCTGGCTCCTATCAAGGAAAGCTTATCAGAGGGCAGTCTGCTGTAGCCATTTGAGCAAATATATCAAATACCACAAGATATAAAATGTCCCTTAATCAGAAAAAAAACACCTAATTCATGTGAGCCACTATCTATTTAAAATGCATGAGAATCTTACTCAGAGCTCTTACCTTAACAGCCTTGTTGAATCTTACGCAGAAGTCCCTAAATATCTGGAAACATTCATCTAACTTCATTGTTTCTTTGTCTTCACAGAAAAAGTCAATGAGAGCATTTCCCTCCTTTTGTAATTCTCGTTTCTGGTGTTCAAGCTCCTTTAGGTGTCTTACAGCAAACTGTAGCAAAAAACATACATGGCGTGAACCAGATAGAGAAATTAAAGTCACAACAGGTCATGTATATATTAGGAACTTAGGAAATTCATGTTCCAACCTAGGGGCTGTTACAGAACCAAGGAGATTAACACTTTGAAGGAGAACTCCTATTAACAATAGGAAACGTGTCATTTCAGCAAGTAAGGAAAGTCAGAGAAAATGGATCAATCAAAATGTAAATGCTAGTGACTAGAGTACAAACCAGGCAAAGGTTCAAAAGCCCCTAAACAAACTCACAACTTTAATTTTCAGATGAGTAAAATCAATGGCTGCTAGAACACAGGCAAAAAAGCTGTGAGTCCCTTGGAAGCTCCACATGCCTTACTTTCCCAAAGCATAAATGGATTAATTCTTCTCCTCACTTTTCCCAAAACAACATGTGCATAAATTCTTGGATATACACCACAGAATCAACTCGTTGACCCTAGACCAAAATAAAAAAGGTTTTCATACCAGAAAGGTAAGGAACCACTGAAAACATGTATATTTTAAGACACCCAAAAACCTTCCCCATAAAGTAGCACTTTGAATCGTTAAGTGCAGAGCTATAGAGACAGGGTTGGAGTAGATTAGTGGAAAA
The DNA here is from genome assembly GCA_025345505.1 of Todiramphus chloris collaris. NCBI lineage: Eukaryota > Metazoa > Chordata > Aves > Coraciiformes > Alcedinidae > Todiramphus > Todiramphus chloris. The sequence goes on along the minus strand of JANVCC010000076.1, from coordinate 11,682,976 downwards.
AGATTCAGGAGGAAGAGAAGCACTTAGACTTTACAAATGGGTTAGACTTTGAGCAGCAGAACTGCTTAAAACACTCTCAGCAGTTGCCTCTGTCCTCCCTATCTGCATCACCAGCCCTTCTCTCCCACTCTTGCACAATCCCAGATCTGAGACCGTATGTGGTTCAAAGTAACCTGGGAAGAAATGTTAATTTTCAAACAAATCTGTTCTCTGACACCAACTCATGATCACCTACAACTTCTGATACTGCAGCACGAGGGTGAGAATAGGCAACTGGAGCCACATTTAAGCCTAGACTGCTGTCGGTTACTTGACAAACTATGCCAGTAGGGTAGGAATAAATCTTATTTGGTAGTCTTAAAAAAACAAACCCCAAAAACCCAACCAAAAAAAGTACCCAATCAAAAGCTGGATTGAAGATAAACAGGACAATTGATAAAAGCATACATGGAAAATTAGGTCCTCCCACATATTTCAGTAATTTATTCACAAGGATGAGATAATGAAAGCTGACTTTTAAATCAGCCTGGTTATCACCTGTAATTTAGAAACAAAAACCGGAAGTGTTTATGTAAGGTATGCATTTGTAAAATGATTTTTTTTCCCCCCAACATTTTGTTTGGAATGTGGCCTAAACAAGGTTGTAGTGTTATATAAAACCAGCTATTAAATTAAAAAAAAAAAAAAAAATCCCAAACATGTTAGAACATAACATTAAAGAGTCTGGGTGCAATGGATAAATGCCAACAATTCAGAGTGAATGAGGACAGGTATTTCAATCTTAACCCACCCCTTTCTTCATCAACTTCTCATCTCCCAAAAAAATGCAGGGACTATTGCCTACATTTGCGAGTTGGAAATCAGGGCAAGTTAAGTTCCAGATCAACACCTGCTTTCTCACTTTTAATAATTATCTACAGCATGAAACAGAAAAATCATTTAATTGAAGTATAATACATATTCCTCCAGGCACCACCACGTACTCAGAAAATACCAAGAACCCTGCTTCGATGTTAAGTGCTATGTGCATTCACATATATAAAATCACTGCAGTACTGAAAAAAAACAACAGGAGAACCCACACAAAAGTGATGGTATGGCTCAGAATAATACACTCTGTGCTAAGCGTAAATTAATAGAGAAAACAGTCCCTTAACCTTCCAGCTTCTAATGATACCTCTTCAGTCACTCAACAACCAGGGTTCATATGCATAGCACAGCCTTAGCTAAAACTGACATGCTCCAGTATAACTTAACATGCAGATACTTTATTTTGGGCAGACGTGGAGAACAAAACCAGTGACCGATCCAAACTGCCTTATATTTTAACCACTGATCTTCATCAGTCATTTCAGAGGCATTAAACGCGCTTGCCTAACAAGCCTTGGGCAATGTACGCTCCATATCCCTCCCTGTAAAAACACAGTCCTTCCAACACTCTTACTTGACAAATAGCATGTAGTTGGAACACCTTTGTACAACTGATTGGGTAGACATATTAAAACAATGTTTCTGTTTATTAACATGTCCACACAAATTACATTCAGCTGAGGAATGCTCCTGTATTCAGGCAATACTAATACGTTAGCATGGATATCCTACAAACCTGGAGAAAGCTTTCCATCTGGTGAAAGAGTTTTGGGTCTCGCCGAATGCTGTCTTTAACAGATCTTGCCTTGAAAGACAGCGAGTGGAGCTCTGCTTCTACGTTATCAATGGATAACCTAAAAATAGCATATACAGAGAATGTTTATCAAGGGTGAAGGAGGTACCCATAGATTAGCCACAATATGGTAAAAAAAAAGGATGTTTAACATGAGGTGCAATCTGGCTATCAAACAAGACCTGCCTGTTCAGGAAATCTTCCCAGAGTAGACACTGAAAGTTACGAGAGAGATAAGCACATTTCTTCTTATTTGCAACCTGAAAAGATTCCCATGGGGTGTGGTTTCATGATTAACTCCAGCCAGTCCTACCCAACCTTACCACGAGAAAGGGTAATGCTGCCCTGCCTCGGACCAGGTGTTTCTTTTCTCTCCCTGGTGCCTGTGCTAACACTTCTTTCTAGATGGCCAGCCACATCTGTGTACTGAAAATTAACCTAGGAAAAGGAAAAATCCCACACCGCTTTCAGATGGATCATTTGCTTGGTCCAGCTAAAAACATGACTATTTAAGTGCAGGAGCGGGCACAAAAAGGGGCTCACAAGGTCCTGCCAGCCAGGACTACCAATTTTGGCAGTAGCATTTGGCATCATGAAATTGCATGTTACATTCTTCAAAGCTGGCACAGCAATGCAGCCTACACAGTCTCAACCCAATAGCTAAAACATTTCATCCTTCTACCACACAGCAGCAGCGGAGGAAAAAAGCTCTGATCTGATATAATCTAAGCTTTACCATGGGAGACTGACTTTCCATACAATGAGAGCTCCAACCCGAATCTTCCAGTCATTTGAGGGTAAATGCTTCTAAATCTATGGCATTTCCTTCACAAGAGAACTGAGCTCTGCCTAGGAATTGTAGCACTGCAGTCTCCAAAAATGATAAAAATTAACAACTGTCCTCGTGCTACTAACTAAGGTCATTTTACCAGCAGCATGACTTTAAAACAGTAAAGACTGATTGAAGTCTACATGGTAGGGGATGGTGACAGCATGGCAGGGGATGGTGACAGCATGGCAGGGGATGGTGACAGCACACACAAATTTGTCAGTGAACACACAAATGAATATAAAGTGTGCTGCTTTTTCTCTACTTACTTCACCTGCAAAGGTTAGTTGCCTGCTCTGGGCAGATCACAGGTGTTTTTGCAACTAAGAAAAGCAGTAGAAGATATAGGCTATGTTTTTATGACTGTGAAGGAGGAAGAGGATGGCCTACAAGTAAAGAAGGCAAGACAATTTCAAAAAGATAAAGAACATAATGGCAGTTGTTTTAACATGTGCTAATTGGGAGGATTTATGAGCAACTTGTACATGACAGTTGTCTCTAATAAAGGTGCTCCTTGTGCCCAATGGCAAGACATGTATCTTGCTTTGTTTCATTTTCCTGTACAGAGTGCTTTTCCCTGAACAGATTTCAGCAGGAGTTACGAGAGAAGATTTAGAAGACTTTCAGCATTAGCAAATGTGATCAAGGAACAAAGTGGGTAAAGAAAAAAAAAAATCACTATATTTGGGATCCTGCCTGTTCCCCTGCTGTTTGCCAGGGGGCTTGGATGCCGAGGGAAGCTACATTCCCCAGCAGGCCACCTGGCAAGCCTGCCAAAAAGACGTGTGGGTTGGATGGCAGAGAGCCACACAGGTGGTCCCTCAAAAATGTTCTGATTAACTCCATGGCCACTCCTTTCCTCAGAAGATTTCAGAGTCTTTTGCAGACATGACTTAAGCCGGCATTAGATCTAAGAGATTGGATCCATTTTACAGCTGGAAAAAGAATGCAAATGTAAATAGATTGCCCAAAGCTCAAGAGTAAGGAAGCAGCAAAACTGGGAACAGAAATCCAGCACTGCTAGCTTCCAGTTTTGGGTTTTAGATAACACTTTCTCACAAAACTTAAGTACTGTTAGCAAGGTACAAATCAAGTTCAATTTAAAGTTACTCAGCTAGAGAGTTTTAGATGAAAACAATACAGATCCCCAAAAGCTTCAGATTTTCCATCCAAGACAGAAATGGAGAAGCAAACAAAGCATCAAAAAGCATCTAAGAGAAGCCAGGGCCTGTACCGGTACCTGGCACCAGATTTAGAAAAGTACAGAAGCCTGCTCAGAGACAGATAAAAATTGTCTTTTAAGAAAAAAGAGCAATATGCTTTTAGTTCAATCCCTTAAAAGCAACACACATGCACATGTATTTGACAGAGACAGCACAATCAAAAACCTATGGAGATCATGTCATAAAACCCCTCATACCTGAAGGCACATTGCAGACATACTTCTGCTCACGAATGGAAATGAAGCTCTCAAAGCTATAGTAAACATTTGTAAAGATCTCAGGTTTTGTGCCAGGTCTTCTCTGAATAAGCCTTATTGCTTCACAAACAACAAAATTCCAAGTCACAATCTAACCGTAAGTTCTCAGTTTTCTTTTGACTTACCTGGCGGCCTCATGAACATCCCTAATTTTTTCTGAAAAGTTGAGAAGAGCAGCATCTTTCTTTTGGGCTTCCTGAAACAAACAGAACAAAACCAAAACACACACAATCCATTAACATTCCACCACCATGCTGAAGTCCCTCAGTCCAGAGGTTCTAAAGCCTCTGGGAGGGCACTTAAAGGTTTCTCTCCTGCACTGTTTTTCTTCCCGTTCAATCCTAACACAATTGAGCAGAGGACACCCCTTAATGAAAGGCAGGGATCAGAACTGGAAACTTTAAACAACAGCTTCCATTTTGCAGTGTACAATAATAGCTACTTTTGCCAGCAAACACAAGCCACGTGTATTAATAGGGAATGTCAGGGAAAGAACAATTTACTGATGCCCATTGTTCAAGCAGATAGGATGTTTCCTGCACAAACATCAATTAATACCCTATTGTTAGCTGACTGGAAATCTGTTAAGCCAGTTTGTACACAGATAACCAAAGTCTTATACTGAAGTATTTAAATTCTCTCCCTTCTAAAATCAGTAAGCTTGAAAGGAAAGAAAAATAAAGAAGTCTGCAGCAGCTTTACAAATACATGTCAGACACCGAGGGAGAAAGAAAAAAAAAAATTCTACCAAAAACATTGCTCAAAAGATTTAACAGGAAGAGCAAAAAGAACGTTTATCAAAATAAGCCACTTCTACAGTTCAAGAATTCAGGACAATAAGAGAAAAGTTATAATGTAGAAGTTAGATGAAGGCAAGCTTTGACAGGATATAAGAACCCTTGAGTTTTCCATGGGTTTCCGGATAGGATGACCAGACATAGGTAAACGAATTTTGTGTCAGGAAAAGAAAGGTGATTAGGATCAAAGCTGGCTCTTCTGAGGTACATGCCCCCTTCTGTTGTCCATCATCTATGCCCCTACGTTTATAGCAGTTGCAAAACAGTTTTTCTATACCAGAGCAACAAAATGCAGCAGACTCATCCCAGGTTTGTTTGCTTTTGTGTCCGCCAGCTTGAGCAGTGACGACAGTTTAAATCCAACAGCATTGCCAGCGTAACCTCCCTAAAAAGAGACGAGCAAACAGCTGAGGCATGACATCAATGGACTGCAATAGTAACAAGGCAGGTTAGCCAATCAGCCAACTCCATTTTGAATGTCACTTACCGCATTCATAATATTCCCAGCCTGAAGGACCAAGTGCAATATGGAATGCAGTTCCTCACAAGTCATTAACTCTGTAAGGAACAAGAAAATTGCTGTCTAACAATTGTTTATTTAGAAGTACGCACAGTCGGTTGCCAAACTTCTTTTTGTCTCAAGATTTTAAGGGAGAAAATTTTTATTTTACCAGGAAACTACAGCAAACTGAAAAGGTCATGGGGAAAAAAATGGTACCATATAATTCAAATTTACAAGCACAGCTGACAAACCTCAAGTCTACATTCAGACTTTAGCTTAGCAAGTGTAGCATTTCCAAGGCAACCCCCAGCTGCTAATAACATTTGGGGCCCAATCCTGCAATGTGCAAAGTATCTCATGCAAGTGGCAAAGTGTCCTCACCACCTACTAATTCCAGTGTGAGGCAAATGTTCCGCACCCTGCAGGATCTACTTGCCATCTGCTGAGATTGGGCTTTTGAACAATTATTCTTTTGGGGGGAGACTTAACCATCAGGCCTTAAAGGATAACAGGCAATGTTAAAATTTTCCTTGTTTATCCCACTATGAATCATCATTTTATTTCTGTACGATCACCAACTCAGAGCAGTATTTATTTTGCTTCAGTTACATCAAAGATGATTCAGCACCAGGTTATATTCAGTGTGCTGCAAAGGGTCAAATGAAATAGAACTGCCTTTTAAAGCTCTTCTGTCACAGAAGCCTGTTTTGTGCCTATTTCCATTTTTTGCAAAGTGCACAGTAGTGCTCTGTCTGAATTCCTACACCTTTCACACAGCCATGTATGAACACAAAACAAAACATGTACTTAAAAGTCAACAGAGGGACTGCCTTAGGAATAAGATGCAGAAATCCAGAAGTGTAAAGAGTTAATAAGTTAGCATTATACAAGTGGCACAGCAAACCAAATAACTCCAAATCTGCAAATGCCGATATGGCAAGCAAAATAACATGAGCTGGTTTTAATGTAAGGTACTATGTTTTACACTGATGAACATAATAAAAGGCAGAATCCTTTTGATTGCAGTGTAAACCCTTTTAAAAACTGTTTTGCTTCCAAGTTCACATTCTATAATTTACCCTGCATTTAACTGCTCAACACAATGCACTGATCTATCATTTTGGAAGCAGACAGCCCTTGTATATTTGGAGTTCAGTATTAAAACATAGAACTAATTAAATAACCTTTGATCTTACAAGCTATAGGTGACAAAGCAAGGATGAAGAAAGAAGAGAGAATTGAAAAGAGAATACCAAATTTCATAAGGCCAAGAGAAGACAACAACTTCCAAAGATTTTTGCATAGTAAGAGCCTGCTCAGCATCACTATGAGATAAATCCATTTGCAGGCTAGATGAGAATCCATCAGGTTATTTAGACCATCCTAACCCTTAGTGATTATCAGCATTGGAATTTAAGTAAATATTCTCTCAGCTTAATTACAAGGAAAGAAACATAGGAGATAGGAATAGAAAAGTAGACGTAATTCCTAAACAACTTCGGGCTATCAACAAACCCTGAAGTGAAAAGACCAAATGGAGGAGAGCCCATGACACAAGTGGACTAAAAACAGGGAAGCTCAGTCAGTCTGATTTGCATGACTGGTCTGATGTAGGAGCTGGAGACCAAAGTGTCTCCTCTGAAGGGAATGAATTCATTAGTTCACAGATGTCCACGGTGGTGAAGGACATGAAGGACGACAGGGTGTGGCTGCTTTTATACATAACATACTCCCTCACATATGTCTGTGGCTCAAAACAGAAAGAGCAATGATTTGAAAGAGATCCCAATAAAAGGCCAAACTCAAACCTCAGCCTAAGCTAAGGCATTTTTCTGAGTCAAGAAATACTAGTTCAGTCCCCACTGGTGGGAAGAACATACCAGGCTTTTCTCCCTTTCCTTTCACTAAAAGTTACTGTCCTAGGCACTGGTGCTCAGAGTTGAATCTTTTTACTATTGTGCCTTTTTATACCACCAGAAGCAGTCTAAACAGTGCTCTAGTAGCCTGTCAAAAAAATTGCCAGCATGAAGTAGAAATTTCATATTGAGGAACACAACAAATAGGCTCTCAAGGCATTTGAAAAGGTCAGCATTCATGTTTAACTGATACCTATTTTCCCTGAAGAGTAGAAGACACTGGATTACCATTCAAATAACCAGGTACAGCATTTCAAAACTTGTGAAATGTAGAAAACAAAAGAGAAATGTAGAGAAACATAGAGAACAAAAGCAGAAAATAAAGGAAAAGGCAATAGTATTAAGTCTCTTCAATTAAGACAGTAGCCCATAAATACTGCCACCTCAAAAGGCAATGGTATATAGAGAAATTTGGGAACTGTAATGTGATGTTCTCTATGCCTCTCTGAAAGAGTGAGCAGAGAGGTATAACTATTGCATTCAATCACAGCCAGTGATGCATGAATGAGCAAACTGTACTCAAAAGACAACTTATTCTAAATTGGTCATGGACACCTTTGCTTCTGTCAGTTTTGGATACACTGCTTGTAGGCTTTGGTCATGAACTCACTGCCAGTGTGTTCAAAGACTCCCGATTTTTGATTTTGGAAGCAAAGATCCACCAGGCACACCCTGATGGCATTTGTCAGAGGGGAGTTAGCTTTCTTTCAATAGCTAAGGTACCTGAAATTCAAGCTCTGGTCTTCATAATGTGGAGTAATTAACATGATAACAAAACCAAGAGTATTATACATGTCCCAGCATGCTTAATTACCTTTTGTTGCCCGTCTTATAATTTTCATGTCATCCTGCAGAGAAGCACAGGAGGGTGAGAACTCCCTCTCTAACACCATGGCTTCAATCCTAAGAGCATAGCTGGAGCGCACAAATAAACGGGATTAGAACAGACAGCCAAAAGAGAACATTTATCATGAACAGAATAAACATACTGTCTCCTTACTTTGGCACCTGAATTAGTAAATACATGAAGGAATCAGCTTGAGACAGTTTTGATACATCTCCATCAAAGGCTTTCAATTTCTTTACCTAGAAAAGAGAAGAAAAAAAAAAACACTAGCAAAGAATTTTGTCAAAGATCAAGGTTAACTTGACTTTGGAAGGAAACGCCTTGAAAAGCTGTAAATTTAACAAGAAGGCTGTAAATTTAACAAGAAGGCATCAGAGAGTCCACTCAGTGACTGAGTCAATGTCTTTACTGTCCAAACTCCTGTAATTTGCACACACCCCAATCGCAAAAAAAATAAAACCAGTAACATCACACTTTTCCCAAAAACCTAGCTACTCAGTCTGGTGGATAAAAATAGGATGTTGTCATTGTGACTGGTGATTCTGATTTCTGATCAATGATTTCTGTTTCTGATGTATTGTTCTTATTTCTGACCAATGACTCTCATCACTTTGGTTAGGACACTGCAGTTACGATTTCCCCAGAAGAACTGGCTCTTGTCTTTTGGACTGGTCCATTTGCTGTTCTCTAGCTGTTTGCCCAGGAAATAGCTGCTGAAGTGATGACCTGAAAAATTATCTCCAACCCTTCAGCAATTGGAATATACACATGGGAATAGCTTCAAATCAACTGTGTACAGTATTTCCAGCATAGGACTGCCTAGATCTCTTTGGCAGAATGCAACTAAGGTTTAAGTTACGGGGTTTTTTTCCACGTACTTCCTTCAACCGCTTCCTCTAAAACTCTCTTAAGGGGTAAACTAGATGCTCTTGGAGTGTGTATTTCTTTCCGTTCAAACAAAATATTTTAAAAGATATATGCAATCTTGCATTTTATTTGTTGTCGGTACTTTGAGAGCACCTTTTTCAGGCAAAGGGAAATATCACTGCATTGATTTTGTCAATCTTCCTTCCCAGATCCACCAAAAGATATATATTTGCATGATCTGGAAGCCACTGATGTGCCCATGTACTTATATTTGTTCATATCAAAGAACTAGATGTATAACTGTAACTCGAATTACTTCCACATCTTCCAAAACAACAATTGTGTCCCAAAGCAGAGCTCACTCTCAATTACACTATTTCTTCCTTCAACCAACAAGTTCACACCCAGTATTAGTTGTATGTTTCCATCAATTTATACACCAGCCCATCATTCTTCTTTTTTATAACATTACACTTAAAGCCCACTCACAACCACATTTTACACAGGCTTCAGTTTTAGAAAGCATATGAAACCATTCTGGAGGGAGGCACACTACATCAAGGCACCAACAGTTACCATGCTGCCATGATTTATCAAGGTATCCATGGGTTTCTTAAAGCATCAGGCTCCAAATTAATCATTTACATTATTCTTCTGCTTTCAGAGTAAAAAAGTAACTGATTTGTAGTGGAAGACAATATGCTATGCTAAATTTAAAATAAATACGGGACTAGCAGAAGAAAATGATTCTTTTGATAGCTTTGTTCTGCTTTATTTCCATTCTTTTTCCACATCATAAAAATATAAAAATGTTGAGAGCATTAATAAAGAGAAAAGAGGAATCAGAAATTAAACCCAAAACAAAGAAAACTTCCTTTTAAAATAAATAAATCCAACCAGAACAACAACCAAACAAAAAACCCAACAAAAACTTATGATAAAGAGAATTCTGATCAAAGAGCAATTTTTATTCAGGCTACCTCCATTTCCTAACACCCTCCCCCATTTAACTCAAGACACTCAAGACAAAAGCTCCTTCTAAACAGCATATTAATTTTTTTGAGGCCTGAGAAAACTCCTAATTTACAGAGTCATTCAAGAAGTCTGCCAACAAAAAACAGGAAAGACTGGACTTGACATTCTTGGTATTTCTAAGGTGTTAACTGAGCAAGAAACAAAAACACTTTTTCCTACATCATGAAGTGGGGAGTGGAAGACACCTGCTATCTCAGTCTTTGCAGATGTTCTTTAAACTAGCTTTCAAGAAATACTGGTCTGTTACCTAAAACAATAAAATATTGTAAATTCTCCCAACTTCATTTTAGTATGTTGAAAATATCTAAGAAAGCACTGTGCTTTCTTTAGATGTCCAAACCAATCTTCATAAGGAGCAGCAAAAAAGCTCACCTAACAAGACCAAAACCCAAGCAAGGTGGAAAATAGAGACCCATTCCACAAACAGTCAAAAGAGAAACACAGAAGAGTTACAAGGTCCTTTTCATCCTGGAATTCAGCACAGCATAGCCTGTCTCTCCATACACGTCTAAGTTTGTGACACAGGAGACTAAATCCTCTGTTGACTTGGCCTTGAAACAGTAAATAGGGTAAAGTCTAAGGTAAGGTTAGGACAACAATTTATTTTGTGTTCCATTTTTATTACAAATTTCACAATTGAAAAAGACCAGTTATTTCACCATCAAGCAAGGGGGGAGGGGGGAAGTTATTTGACTCAAATTAATACAACTAAAAGAACAGCTTCTGATTCCCAGAGCTAAAAAGTACAGAAACACATTCTGGATAGCTGCCCTTACATGTTCCAAGGAGGGGCTACTCAAAAGTCTGCAAGATTGGCAGACGTGTTGTCCAACTCTTCCCAAGAAAACTGAGATTCTCTGATGGCTCCTAGCAGTGGGGATCAAATTCAAATAGGAAATGCAGCCAGGAACCACCAAGAACGTATGGGGATTGACAACAATGTTCACTATTAATCATGTTAACAGATACAGTAGATAGGTTTGTAATTACTCTGAGAACACAAGAGATCTAAAAAAAATGTGGTTTATTTTAAAATCACAGTAAATAAATCCATCACTTCTGGCCTTGACCTCCTCCCTTCAAGTACAACAAAATCTTTTCCACAGCAGTATGCAGCCATGTACCAAGATATGGCAGTGTCTTATACACACGCAAGAGAGCATTACATTGTATGCTCAGTTCTGTATCACTCAAATCGGGTGCAGGGCTACTAATTTAATTTTCCATTATATTTGTGTATGGAATATGCATTTGCACTGTCCATGCATGCCCATGCATATTGAATCAGATTTTAGATACAGAAGATTCTCACAGACGCAATTTGCTTCATTTTAAAAACAGTTATGAAACAAAGAAAGTCTAAACTTTGATTTTATTTGTGAACAACTGAAGTAGGTATGCCTATTTCAAGCATCTCAATACTCCTCACAGATAGGAAAGCTACTGCATTCCTGCCACACAAGTTTTCAGACAGTTTTGAGCTATCAGTAGCACTTATTTACAACTAGTGGGATTTTACTTCATGAAATAAACCAGGTATGCTGCACTTCTATGCAGGACCTTTGCAGAAGACTATATATCAGTACACTACTCGTCCTCATACATGCTTGTAACTACATTTGTCACTGCATTTCGATCAAATAAGTGAAATATTCCCCACATTGAAAATAATAAGTAAAGCCAAGTGCAATGGTCCAGAGAAGTAAATATTTTCTGGTTTTTTGTTTGTTGTTTTTTTTCTGGTTGATTGGTTTTGCTTTTGCTTTTTGGTAGGGGGGTTCTTTTCGGTGTTTTGTTTTGGTTTTGATTTTAATATTTCCATACCATTGCAAACATTCAGGGCCCTGAAGAAACACAGTGTTAAAAAATACCAAAACCCCAAAAAGCATCACAGTGGAACCCAACTACAAAGGCACATGGGAAAGCAATGTATTAGGTGAGGAGGCACCATGGGCACATACCTGGGCAGTGGCAAACCTCTATCAGCAAATGATATAAAGAACAGGAGAAAAACCTGAAGCTATTGTACGGGGTGAAAAAGGAAGCAAGAGATTAAAGCTATGAAGGACAGTCAGCCATACACAGCACTGGCTAAGGAAAGGAGGGGGCAGTTAACCACACAAACATCGTTTGAAAAGGGTAGAGCTGACAGACAGAAACAATTCCAGTAAAGCAGGTAACAGGTGACTAGGGTTTTTAAAACAGAGTATACGAGCAAAAGACAGGCTAGAGACATTACAAAGGAAGTTAAGACACTGTGTTGATAACCTGGGCGTGCATGTGTGTGGGTGAGCTGATCAGCAGTACGATACGCTCTCTTCTGTATGTATTTAAAGTACAGATTCTAGCTATTCTAGCTCGTTAAACACTGGACTCTCTCGACCTTTACCAGTCTGGGCCTGCAGAAGAGTGCAACGATATGCATATAAAAGCAGCTAAAAGCTTCTCCTCTGCTTTGGTCAAGATGCCAATACACGACAGCTGTCAGCCATTTTAACAGGATATAGTTAAGAAACAGCTAAGACTCTTTTAGAAAAGTGATACAGCAGAGAAGGCCAATGCTTCAGTCAGGACAAAGGCTCCTCCCTGGAAAGGAAAGGAGCTGTAAAAAGGGATGAAGCAGAGGAGATTCCAAACAGGCATTTTTTCCTCTTACAAAACTTTTAACCACAGGAAGGTACAAACAGCAGGACTTCTAACAAGGCTTCTAGACAAAAATCTGTGCTCTTATCTTACTTGCTAATGTATTGAGAATTTTTATAACTTTTCTTGGTCTGCTTTTTTAACTACTGTGTGATGGTTAGGCTGGTGCCACACCCACAGCCCTGAACAAAACATTGAGTGGAACCTTGCAGCAAGCTCCAGGTTTGTCAGCTTCAAGACCTTGTCAAGTTTTTCAAATTAAAATTTGAAAATAACCAAATGTTTTCAGTTTGACAGAAGACTTCAGAGCAGTGGCCAGTATTTCAATAATGGTCTTACTCAGTTTGACAAAAATGTCCAGCAAAGAGACAATATTTGCCATTTATACACAAAAATCCCAGCATATTTTATAGCTGTTGCAATTCTTTCATAGAGAACAGATAGAAAATTACTTATACTGACACCTATCTCTGCGTGTAAACAGAGTCGCCGCATTACAATGCTGCAAAAGGAAAGAATAATTTTAAAGACAACAGATGTTAAATGCCTTTGTTAGCCTGAGTACTTAGCCTCTATTGACAAAAAGCTGTTCCATCTCAAAGATGCTGGAATGTCCATCAGGTGCCTGAGATGACGTAAAATATGTCACGTGTCAGACTGGTGACCAGGGGTACATTCAGGTACTGTGAGTATATATCACAACGCTTCTAGATAAGACTATAAGCCAGTGTTTATTCACACCAGATAAACTGTAAAGGTTGTAGGTAAAAAAGAAATGTGACGGTCCAGAGTTGCCCCTTCTACAGCTATGACCAGGAATGATGTTCCCCTCTCCTTTCACTTTTACAGACTAAGGATTTACGGTACCATATAAAAGAAAAAGTAGAAGCTGTGTCCAAACGCAGTTATTGGGGTGGAGCACATGCCTTGGCTCTCATTCTAATCTGCAAGACAACTGTGCTACTGGGAAATGTGACTGTAAATACCTGAGCTGCTGAAAAGAAGAGTATACAAAGAGGAACTGCAGAAGCCCACGCATGGTTACACCAAAACAGTTTGCACTGGTAACTGAGTAACTAACCTCTTAGGATCTGACAGTTTAAGTCTCTGCTCAGACTAATTCTCAACTCCTACAACAACCAAGCAGGTCTTTAGGAGAACAGGAAGTATCTAAAATAATCCCAGGGAACCCTTGCTGAGGATGAGTGTAACATTCTGCAGGGACAGGCCAATGTGATGACACCTTGCCAAAGCTATCTCATGTGATACAACACCCAGATCAAAAAGAAATTATGGACTATTAAACAGAATAGGGAACAGCAGAACAAATAACACGATTTCATCTGATGTCCTTAGTGATTTTGTATTATTTGAGTGTGGAGAAGGACTGTATAGTTCTGGTGGTTTCTCCTTAGTTCTTTCTGGTGGCTTCCCCTTAGCAAATGGTGAATCGCTATTCCAAGAGCGACTGGACTGGGAGGCAGATACTAAACTAACAAAAAGAAGGGGACATACAAGGAGAACAAACACATTCATTTAGGAAAAAGTAATGTTGAGAAAGTTGAACAACAAAATCTCCGAGGCTCCTAAAGAGAACGCAGTTTTTAACTGACTACACTAACATTTTAGGAGCTACAGCAATAAACAAGTTATTGGACCCACTTATTCTTTGTACACTTGAAGCATGAGGACATGAGGGCACTGAAACATTTTTCCACACCAGCAGAAGCATTAGTCCCTCACACTTACTACCTTCTCCCTGTCTTGCCCCTTCACCCCAACTGTTGTGGGAAAACTCCAAAGAAGTTAAACAACTATGGGGAAAACAACAGAGGGAAAGAGGGTCTTTCCTTTTCCTGATGGTGAGCAATGATATCTCTGAAGCATGGAACTAAATACATACAAATACCTGCATGCTAGGAACAAGCCTCTTCCCAGCCTTCTCTTGGGAACAGCAACAAATCTAATGCCTAGTGCCCCTTGATTTCTAGTACTCCTCTGCACCATAAAATCTATTAATCTCTCAAATACCTACTTAAAATTACTTTTTAAGTGCTCTGGATCCATTATCTTGAAAGGCAGACCTGTTGTCAAATCATGACAATTCTAACTGAATTACAACATTTATATCACATAGGGGTATACTATTTGAAAGGTTTCTACTTGCTGTAAAATAACAACTAAGATCTAAACCAGAAAGAGGAAAAGAAGAAAAAACACCTTTCTTTCAGTCTAATTTGCTGCATATACACAAAGGTAACTAGGAGGCACTTTTAAGTTAGTACTTCACTCTTCTCCTCTGACTCTTTCAGAGAAGGAGATAAATTCTGTTTAAATACAGGAATAAAATACAGGAATACGTACTAGAATTAGAATAAAAAGGGAAGGGGGAACAGTTTTGAGCTCCCAGAGGTAGTCACCACGTTTTTTCTCAGGTTAATTGCATTTCAACTTGTTGATACGCCTCCAACTCAAAAAAATAACAGATTCCCTGCAAAAGCAACCTGACTTAGGGTTATACATTTGAGAGCAAAATAATATGTTTTGCTGTCCACTGGAACTGAGATTTGCTGCTGCACAGAGAAAACAGAGTGACTTTGACAGTGTGACCTTGGAGTGGTAAAGCATACGAGTTGAGGTCGATCTGTCTGTGGAGGTTAACTAGCAATTTCCCAGGTTTCAGCCATCACTTTGATGTGAAGCACTCAAACAATTCTAATGCTAATTTTGTCAAGTCTGTGGTATACATTTATCTCAAGTACATACAAATGGTTCAGTGCAAATACATGAGCAGACGAGGAACTGTGCATCATTAAGCAGGGCTTCCAGGTCAGTCAATGAAGCTTCACCTCTTTAATCATGTGAATGGACTTGAAGGTTGAGACTGGGAGAGGAAAGCAGTGCTTGCAAGTTGGTCATATAGTGAGCACCAGGACACTGCAGAAGGTGCTGCTAGTAACTCTGTGCCTTCTAGCATGCCTCCTTTGGAGCACTAGAATATGCTAACATATTCTATAGGTGCAGCACAGCAGAGAAGCTTTTCCACCCTTTTGGAACCCAATGACCTGGGCCCAGGAGCAGGCAGATGCCAGATGCACCAATCAGGTAGCAAACCAGAAGAAAAAAAGACATGTTAGAGTAGGGCTACCAATATTCAACTTGCAGGCACTGATATGGGAAACCATGAGGCAGGTGCCAAAGACACAAAGCTTTGTTTGCATTAGAACATATTTTGATTCTGAGTTTTCTGACCCCACCCCGAGCAGAGTTAGCGGCACACCAGAGGGTTCCAGACCTCCATAAAATGTGTATGGGACAAAAGGAACATCATAAAGGATACCAGAGAAACAAAAATACCTTATCACTACTTTCTTTAAGAAGCACCTTAAAAGTAAGTTTTCATAACTACTTGATGTGAAGGGAATAACTACACTGCAATCTCAATATCACGTGTCAAAAGAAGATTAAACTTTTCTACTTAGTGGTTTCCTATGCCCTGGCCTCCAGAAGGTTTTGGTATTCCTCTTTATGGACCTTCATGTTAGAATCCCAGGGAGTAGAACTCTACAAAAAAATAAGTTCCATGTAAACCCATTATTTACCTCCTCTGCTTCTGGTAATAATTTAAGAAATTCATGCAGCAGTTCAGAACCATAGGGCTCGCTTCTTCCATGATAAATATCTTCAATGATGGATTCAGCAGACCTTGAAAAAACAATTGATCATACACATTTCTAACACTTGCAGAGTGAATAGTTACACAAATTGAAAAAAACCATGCATGGGCTACTCCAAGGAATTATAATGAGGATATGTATCAGCATCCACAGTAGCACTGTTCTAACACTACTTTCAGTGATGCCTTTATTGAAAGGCAACATTACCAGTAAATAAAGACAGCATGGAAACAGCTTGGTCTTTAAATAAATAAGTAAATAAAATCCTCATCTTAGCCCTTTCTATTAATTCTTTATAAAGAAAAGAAGCCAGTGAAAAGCAGTTCTCACACAGTATTACGTGAGATATAAGGGCTTCCCTTAACTGTACCTGAAAACTCACTTCAATTGGTTAAAAGTAGCAAACTCTAAATGTTTGGTGCTAAGTCATAGCAGCACTCAAAACTAAACACAGTAGAAAACAATAACAAACCTGTGTAAAACTGTTCACTTCACAGGGAAGTGAGTACAGTACAGAATATATTTGGTAAGAACTACCAAGAATTTCACACATCTGTAGCTTACACTAGTTGCATGGAAAATCAAGTCTTACTTTTTGAATTGTTTGAGAAATATCCCAATGTTCATACTTCTTTTTGCATCCAAAATGGAAACCTGAGAGAGAAAGCAAGAGAGATTAATCTACCAATACCTAAGAAAATAGCATATGATGCAGATATAATTTCTTAAATTATTACAGATAATTGTTTGCAGTTGCCACCAAATCACAGGCCAAATAAATACACGGTCACTTCAAGTAATGTGTCGTATTGCATTCAAAGGCCCCAGTTAGTGAGCATCACACTTCAAACCACACATATTTCAGAGGTTTTGTAACAAATGTGAGGATAGGGACTCTAAGCAGAGGTCAGTATGCACTGCTGATGTCATTCACACAAACTAACAGCCACGGAAAGATTAAATAAGTCCATCTTGAATCAAAACCTGAGACAGGTGATGCTCAAATCTGTTTGCTTTATCTAGAAGCAAACAGAAAACCATAACAAAATAATAGTCTTCCTCTACTTTATATTTTAAAGTTGATGTGCTATATTGTATTGTGTGTACAATTCTGGAAATTAAGCAGAGGGGAAAAAAAAAAACTTTTTTCCCTGTTTTGTATTTTAAATGATTTTCAGTAAAGGTGATCATTCTTTTTATGCTAGTTTTTCTTCCCGTCACAGCATAAAAATTCAAACCTGAGATGTTTGCCCTCTTTTAGCAAATCATGTCCTTAAGGTTAAAATTTTACCACAGATATTTTGGTGATAACAGCTACAAAAGTCATGACACTTAAAAGGACAAGAGAATTGTTCACATTAACGGTACCACCCAACTGCTACAATAGAGCAGTTCCGTACACACAGATGTTCAAGACTGTTATTGGACTCACATGATGTTTGAGGTTTTGAAAACTGGAAAGGTATCTTGACCTCTGTGACAGTGCAGGAACTAGAAATACATATATAAATGCAATGTTGGCATCGTCACAATATTGAATTAGCCTGCAGTCATCTGGTGTCAGTGAAAACACAGGTAAGATTAATGTGCTATCCTCTACATACTCCCAGGTGCCAGCCTTCTCAGCTGATGAAAAAAGCACATCGAAACAAAGTTTTCTGGAATTCTGGAATTTCCTCTCTTCTGAAACCAGCAAAGACTCAAAAACATGGGAAATATCAGTGTATTAGTTTTAATTAGATGAGAGCTAACCTGAAGCCCTTCAGTTTTAGCATATGCAAAGATAAGAGGACAGACTGTGGTTAATTCTCCTGTTATCTTAGGAGTTGAGAGGCCCCCAACAGATCATTAGGGAAAGCCCTTAACATAGGACAGGCTCAACTATCTCTCCCCCTGCAGTATCTAATCTTTTTCAAGTGTTTTACGGCAGGGACCTCTCACTGACCTCTCAAACTGCAGCTCCAGTCTCCAGTTGCTCTGGCAACTCCTAATTCTCTTATTTCTCTGTACTAGTTTAAGCCTATAAGCTTTGCCATCATGATTTAGCTTTTGCTTTGTTGTTGTTTTCTTTTTAAAGCATATTCACAATTAACCTTCTGTATATATTACTTTCAGTCACAGTCAGTAGCTGTTACAGTAAGAATGCCTATCAGCTGGGTAAACCTTTGGCACAACTCAGATTTACAGTACAACCTCAAATAAAACTAGATTTTAATTTTTTTTTTAACATCTTCCCTCGAAGAAAAACAACAGATGGCAATGTATACAGCTGCATTTGTCCTATCAACACAACATTAAAATGTCATAGATGTTCTTAAGTGCAAGGATCTGAGACACACTTCCTGCTCAGTATATGACTGGACTCTATTTTTCCCCTGCTTTCTTGTTCAAGCACACAAAATACATGGCCCAGTTTTCAGTCCCTCTTTGCTTGATGTCCACTTCAAGATTATCAAGAGTGTTTGATAAAGCTGTCATTACTTAACCGCTTTCAAGGAGTTTCCAGATGGGAGTGTGAGGAGGAGAAAAACGGAACTTGGCAGATACTCCAGAAATACAAATTCCTCCTCCTTGCACACCAATATGGTACCTTCCATCTCATATTCAGTTGCATATTAGATTCATACTCAGCCTTCACATCTGTTCATAATGCCTACCCTTCTTCCCCCATAAGCTTTCACTTGATTTTGTCCTTGCCGAAAGCTGTCTGCATATGACTTCCTACCAAGCTTTTGCTTTTTACTCTTTAAACATTACCCCGGCTTTTTATAAACTCTGCTCAATCTGCTCCTATCTTCTACACACACCTTCAGCACTGGTGCCAGCACAAAACGTTCCAAATCTCCATTTGCCACCTAAAGAGATGTTAAGGTGCTGCCCACCAGTAATACTCTGAGACTTCTTGACTCAAAAAGTTATACTGGACTCAGTTAAGAACTGAGAAGAGACTCTCCTACTCTCATGGGAATTTTCTGTATCAAAGAAAACACTCATATGGTTTCTTATGATTTACTTTAGATAAATTCAGTAAAGTGCTCTCCATTTTCATCTTCTTCAACTCTCCTGTCAGAGAAAACTACTAAATTTTTATTTATCCTACTCTGGAAATACTATAATTCCCTCAGATACTTTGCACCATCTCAACACTTGCACTTTGACAGCCAATTCAAGCGTCACTGCCTCACACACTTGCCACCTCTCCTTCACAAACAGTACAATCTCCAAAGGAAGGACAGATGATTCACTCATGAACCTGCCTCTCATCACCACAATGTTTAACCCAACCTGTTTCTGAAATCAGCAGCAGGCACAGATCATGGAGGGCAATAACAGCATCAGTGTGACAAATGATAATCCACCACTGAAATATTCACTCTTTTAGATGTATTAAGGGAATGGGAAAATTAGTTTGAGTACCATGGTGAAGTTGTGACAATGCTGAGAGGAAATCCACTCCTGCACTCTGACACAAATTTGCAACCAATACAAAAGATTGAGAGGAGTGTTCTCAGAGACACAAAAAGCCTGACATCAATACTGACTTTGTAGCAACTGAAGAAATACAATAGGAGTTCCTTGCCATGAGATTGACAATGAGGAACAGGAATTCATCAAAGTGGATTTATGAGAGATTAGTGAAAGCAAAACATTATATGTATTCTTTGGGTTACAGTTTACAAATTACACAAGCATGGAGCAGCCTGGTAGCGCAGGCTCAGCACTGGAGGTGAGGAAGGATATAAACAACTTCCTGCTTCAACTTCACTTGGCTTTACAACACACTAACCATCAGAGTCGAGTTTAATATTTTGGCCTCTGTTCTCCAAGCAACACGCACTGCCTGGAGTAGTTGAGGAAAGGTGTACTTCCACAGTGTGTCAGAATGAACTTAGCAGCTTACTACCGGGCTGTCCCGCTCCAGGTCATCCTCCCTTGTCACGTTCCTAGCCTGCTCTTTCCCTCAGGCAGGGACTGCTACTCATCTCATTGCTTTTTTTTTGCTGTGTTAGTCCTCTGCTGGATTAACGTGTTGAATCAGCTCTCAAGAAGGTGGAATGAGCACCTGAGCAAGCACAAGGCAAAGGCATGGCTGAGTGAGGAAAAAACAGCATCCTGTTTGTCCCTTCCACCTTCCTTCTCTCTCCTCTGGCTAGCCTCTTGCACAGGCTCTGGTATTCACTACACCTTTCCACAAGCCATCAAAACTCACTAAGATAGCAGAAATCTATTTAACAGCATTCTGCTGAGCTACTTACTTAAATCTGTTTACAGAGAGTGCAATGACTGCCAGAGCCAGCACACAGGTGAGGGGAGGTGAGCGACAGCAGCAGAGGGACAGTTCGAAGGAGAAAGGGAGAGCAGCACCCTGGGCTATCAACAAGCTGTTCTGCACACTCCACTGCTAGGCTACCTACAGCCTAGGTGAGCGCATGTTGTGCCACACTGTGACACTGCTAAAGGACAGGGAAAGTAAATTGGTGTGTAAACTTATCTCTACACCCCCTATTTTTCTCAAATCACATGAAACCACAAGGCAAATTAGGCCTTTAGTCAAGGAAGCACGTTAATTAATCTCCTAAGGGTTTGGTGAGGGATTGTTTACAAAAAGGAAAGCATTTGCTGTAGGATTCAAATCTCAAAAGGGACTCTGTTATAATGATGATGTTTAGTGCTAAGCCTTCAGAACTGGGATTCAATAACCTGAGCTGGGCATTTAAATTCCCTATATAAATCATTGGCAAGTGACAAATTAAAAGGACATGCAATAAACTCCTGTATGAAGAGAGAGCTTTTTCCAAAGCTTCTCATAATTTCATCATCAACAGCAATCTCTGGAGAAGTTACGAAACCCCTACCTCAGCCATAGTCTTTGGGGGAGTGTCCTTAGCACTGTCTGAAGAATTGCTCTTCACCACTTCCACTGAAGCAATGCCACTGCACTGAGAGGAAGCACGCTGAACCAAAAGAGCAGACTCTTTGGACATGGACTTCTGTAGAGCACTCTGGACACATGCTGGTTTTTTCAGCTTTGGATCTAAGCGGTACTTGAATTTATGCATGTGAAGTTTTCTTAAAATTTTGCTGTTGACATACTATGCCAACCAGACCAATTCCACTATGTAAACTGCAAAGAATGTTTTTCACTGCTGGACCATAAAGCACTTTCTAAAATCAAGTACGGTTTATGCAAAAGGAATAGAGGTACTGAAAAACAAAATGTCTTGTCCAGCTTCCCCTGCCAGGCCAGCGATGAAGCCAGGAACAGAACTACAGTCTCCTCAGCCCCATGCTAACACATCCTCCACAAGGTCACATGGACACCCCCAGCCTGCCCCCAACTCCTTTCAGCCTCCCTTACTGCAGTGAACTGAGGATAACCATCACACGTTTAAGTGAGCAGCAGCTGACAGCACTGATGATGAAAATTACAAACACTGCCCATGCCTCAAACGTCCATACTCTGTTCAGTGATGCCTGTAGTAACGTTAAGCATGTGAGCTGTTGCATACCTGTACTTCCGCACTTCCAATAACACATAGCTCTTCAGGATTATCTCCTGCTCTCCTTGCTAAGCAGCTAGTAATGCAAAGTCCATTAACACACAAGAAATTGCTCATCACTGTCTGACACACTGCTGCAGCATGCTTGACAAAGCGTAGCGACAGTTTGTCACTTCAGTAGCGTAACTCAGAAGTGAGTCCTGTTGCCTCACTGCCTGCCATGTGAAAGGCACAGCGGGAGTCATGAACCAGGGCGGACAGGCATCAAGAAGTGGAGATGCCTTGGACCACTGTATCAGCTCCAGATGGATGCACAGAAACACTAACTAGTAGCAAGGCAGGTTTTCATTACCAAGGCACTCTATCTTGAAGAGAACCTTATTTTGCAGGCCTGTAATTTTAATCTCTAACATTGTTCCTAACCCTCCCAGGGTGCCCCAAGTTTCAAGCTGTACATGAAACCACGTGAGTTCTGGAGTACACTGGGGTTTTCTCTGCCCTGCTTACTGTGTACTAGGGGCCACATTCAGTTCACGAAACTTACAACCATTGTATTATAACTAAATCTTCAGCACACAGTAATCCTGAAAGGGGGAGGAAAACACATGAGGCCGGAGCTGTGTACATCTGTGTGTATACAGTACAGGAAATCCACTCACTGCAATTCTGATTCAGATGAACATACCCTGAAAACAGCACAGAGGCTAATGACTACCTCTGATGATGGCCCCAATTACTCCTTCCCGATGTCAGCGTTTCAGAGTCTGTGATACACATGCTTGTTTTAAACCCCTTATTTTAGTCTATGTATAACATGCACACTATCAGTACAGTGGTTTCTCACCTTGTCCCTGTTGATCTTATTTTGACATCAGAATCCTGCAAGATATCATCAACTTCAAGTCCCTATTTTCTCACCAAAAACCGATACTTCATGATGTCTCTTAACCCCGTGCCCTCTGTATTTTGTTTACAAGCTAGCATGTATGTAGACACACACCAGTGATTAAATCTGCATTTCAACCCTCCAATTACTTCACAGAAAGATCACTTGAGACAATTGAATTCAGGCTTCATAAAGAGGCTGCCTATAAATCAGGATTTAAGAACGAGAAAAGCTACTTATCAGTTCACCAGAGGGTGTTTGAACCTGAAAATGCTTGGTATATACCTTCTCACCAACCACAACAGAAATCAGTAACAATCTTCAGACCACCTTGCAAGGTTATTTGAGTGCCCAGAAAAAACAGGGTAGATGAAATAAAGATTTTATTAGCAGGAAAGCAAGGTTTATGAAAGTTGAAACTTTCAAATTACCTCAATTAAATGACAAATTCCTGCAATCACTATACTATGTTTTATTTCCTCAATGTCATACTGGTATGCCCCTTCCTGATGTCTCTAGGACATGAAGGGTATATAGAGCATTAACACTTGCAATAGGATTCTCTTCCCTCCCCTCCAGTTCATGCTTGCATGTAGAACATTTTGTTTGCACAACAGACACAGGGGAGAAAAGTTAAGCTACACCTGTATTTCACACTGGAAACTCAAGGGTTGTCCAATGTGAATAAACACAGATGCCTTCAGCTCCCTCCACTTACTTGTATTTACTTTAACAGGTGATCAAATCACAGCACTTACCAAGTTAAAATAATAAAACACTGACAGCTCTTTGATAAACAAATATGCCTACTAAAACAAAGAGTTTATCCACCCTGTCGTTCCCCTCTCCTTCAAATCAAGACAAATTTGCCTTAAGTATGAAACAACAGAGAAAGAGATGAAGGCGAGTCAGAATTCACACCAATTCCTACAGCATTATGTAAAAGAGAGGTTTTTCTTCAATTCTTACCTCCTCTTTAGTCTCTTTAAATGAAGACTTCAAAGATCGACCTCGGGGGTCCTGGGGCTTGGTTTCTTCCTGCTGCCCAAAAAGTTCCTCGATTGTCTTTGTATCAATCTGATACTGTGGTCTTGCAGCAATCGTCCAGATATTGTTTTTACCACGGACTTGTTCTTCAGGGATAGTTTTCCAGAAAAAGCTCCGCATTCGTTTTTTTTTGCCATGGCTGTCGTGCCCATTTATCAGCTGTGGAGGCAGAGGTATGTTTGGCCCAGGCAGTGGAGGAGGGGGTGGGGGTGGTGGTGGCACCCCTGGGGGGAGCGGAGGGGCTGGGGGTGCCCCTGTGAGGGGACATGGAGGAGGGGGCGGCGGTGCTGCAGGCTGAGAAAGTTGAGATGCTGTCGTCGTATCCTCGTTCATTAATCCCGTCGCAACTGGAATAGCCCCATTTTCTTTGTCATTGACCAAGGAGAGACAATTCATAACATGCATTTTATGGCCTCTCCAAAGAGGAGAGCGTTACTTCCTTGGATCAGTTTGAACCATCGAATAGCGAGTGCAGCAGCAACTGATAGCACGCTGTCTCAAACTCTAGTCTGCCAGCAGCAGCAACACGAGAGGGGACTGTACCATCTTCGCAACCTACAACAAAGGACGACAGGGAGACTCAGATCACAGAGATTGGATATTGTCCCTCGCGCTGAGAAGGCACTAAAATTAAGGTATAACAGCCACCAGGTTTTTAATCTGGAAGGGAAATTTAGTGAATCGAAACTGTTTCACAAGGTAACTGTATAAAATTTATTCACACCAAGATTTCAAATAGCGTTGGGTATCTAGATTTCAAGAACACAGATAGATTTCAAGAACATATACAAAAACAGTAAACCTCTCAAATCACCCGCAGTAGATAATGGAACTACCTATTCAATGCAGTTTTGTAACGGAATATATTTATCTAGAATTATTAAAACAAGTATTCCACTCCTAATCTTAGATCTGTTTTTTAAAGGTGATTACACACAGTTAGAAAATACAAGTACTAACTATGGTACTGGATTAACTGGATCAAACAGACCCTGCTTGAATCCTTTTAATTCATGGCTTATATCCAAGCTGCATTAAAATAATGAACAGTATGTCAATGATTTAACAATCTAGCCTAATGTACTACTTTTTTACCTTCATATTTTTGCACACAGGTGTCAATAAGGGAAAAACAGCATAGAGTCCCTAAATTCTCTATGTTCATTGAGCATAAGCTTACAACATTTGCAGTTTACCATTACTGGTAATTACCCTACCTCCCAAAATGCATTAAGAAAAGACTGACTGCAGTTTGATTAAGCTGCCCCTTATAATTCAGTATCTGGGTTAACACGGTCAGTTCAGTAAGAGGAGAGAGAGAGGATGAGGAGTCGATAGGAGCAGTAACCTGTGCATCCTAAGCACTGTACATAAGTAAAGCTTTAAATATTTAGGAAAGCTTTTACATCTAGAGTACCTCACAAAGCAGCTGAACAGGAACTGCAATAGTTTTGAGCAATTTTTCTTATACTGTCACCTACTAAATGAAGATTATTGTCAGTAAACCTTCAAGTAAGAGTATGACTTCCACAAAAAGCACAACTTTGACAAGGCAAATCTATGAAAACAGGTTTACTTCGTGAGTCTCAGAGAAAAACTAATTAAGGTGTTTCAAATACAGACTAGTGAAGAATCCCAAGGTTTTATGCAAATTATCTCCAAAAAATTTTGGGAATGAAAAAAAAAAAAATATCAAAGACACCACACCATACAAATTAAGAGAGAAGAAAGACAGAAAGACAGCCTCTGAGGAAAAGTCAGTTGCAGGAAAGCTCATCGGAAAAAGCTGAAGTAATGGACTGGCACAAGAAGAGTATCAAATCAGAAATCTGGCACTGATTTAATTGTATGCCTCTTCAGCAGGGTTCACATAGAGCTAATGGCAATGCAGATCAATTTGATACTGTATAACAGCGATGAAAATCCTTTGCTATTTTTACCAGAGATCCATCACTTGAGCGTACACAAAAAAACCAACCCAAGGCACAGAAACATCCCTTAAGGCAAATTCTCTCTTGGTCTGCAAGGACTCCGCCGCTCACAGCTTCACTGAAGTCAATGGAAACTGACACCAAATAATCCACTGTACCTTTTATTCTCAGGAGCTTGTGTAGGTAGCAACAAACTCCTCTTCCCTGCTTCAGATTTTCTCATACCTACATTATCATGGCACTCGCAAGAATAGAAAACATCTGTAAAGACCTGTATGGGGTTTAAGTAATAGGAATGATGGAAAATATTTTAATGCCATGTTAAAAAGGGGAAGAGCTACAAAGAAAGTGGATCAGGAGGGAGGGTTTTGAATACAAGTCAGCATTAATACCCAGTTGCTATTACAGAGCCCTGTATGTTCATGCCTTTCCTCCCAGGTTCATGATCATAGAGGCAGAGAGGCATAAAAAAGCAGGTGCAAGGTGGTGGTGGAAAGAGATTAACTACTCAAAGCAATTAAGTGTTGCATTAATTTAAAGAAATACTCAACCAGAGAAAAATCTTTTCCTCCCTACTACTTATTTAAAAATGGAAAATGTATTAGCTAGCCTTCCATCATCACAAAGCAGTACTCAACAGTTCTTACTTTCTAACTCGGGATCTCACAGAGTTTAAAGAAAAAAAAAAAAAAAAAAAAAGAGAGATACAGAAAGGAAGGAGACAGACAGAGCAACTGACCATGCCCCTGGGCAATGTGCAAGAACCTCATTCTGAAAATTACAATAAATCTATATGCTTTACGAAAAAATGGGATCAAATCCTAATGAAACAAAGTTGTAGGTAATGAATCATCAGAGTCCCAGCGCTAACACACAAGAATGGAAAATGACTGATCTCAGACCTGAACGCTTCCGAGTTAGACAAGGGACACTCCTAGTGAAAGGAGTGGAGAACACAAGGGGAAGAAAACATCCCAACCTAGATGTAAAGATAGATAGAACAGGAAAAACTGTTTTCAAGGCAGCAAGCCCTGCACTGCTTTAGATGAGGTAACCATCAACCAGAACCAGGAAAGGAGAAGAATCAGCATCTGGAAGGGAGACATGAAAGGAAAGGCACAGCATGAAAACTGGCAGTCAGCTTTGTCTTCTGGCAGATAAGCACCATGCAGGTGACAGAGGTCACCTGCTTGTAAGAGAAGAAAGGTCTCAAGTTACCAGATACCAGGACACTGGTCAAAATTCCCTTCTCCTGCCGCCTCTCAGAGGAGTGACTCAAAAGACATTCCCACTGCCTCCACCATTACCACGGGTGGCAGAGAAGAGAAGATGGCAGCCAGGACAGGCTCTGGGTCACTCGCTGGTATCTGCAGGTGCCTACCAGCAGGAAGTACTGCAAGAAGAGGTGGAGAACAACAAAGCCGTTCCTACTGTGAACTACAGACTAGCAAGACATGCTGGGACTAGGATGCATAATAAAACCCAAGCAAAACTTTAACTCCTAAAGAACCTTTCCACTCATTCCAAAGGATTAAAGGGAAAAAAAAAAAAAAGGAGGGGGACACCTAAGAACACACATTTAAGATGCCTCAATTACACTTCATTATTGCATGTTCGTTATCCAAAACAGCCCGAGAAGTGTGAGAGCTCTAAAGCAACATCTTTACTGCACGTTTTAATTGTGTCCATATTTAGCATAAAAGAAACATTTTATTTCATTGTTTCATTCATTGTTTCAGCCAACCTAATCTAACTTGGAAATACATTTCAAAGACAACTTTCTCCCCACGTAAGAAGACAAACACTCTAAAGTAATTTGGTTTTTTGCAATAAAACCCACCACTGAGACGGACATACATTATATTTGCATACACAAATTAACAGGTGAAACGCACGATGCGCTGAAGGGCATTTCATAATTCATACTGCAAGATATTACTCCCTTTAACTCATGCCTTATGTTCTCTGCTGCCCACGTTTCTGTGTCAGGCGTCCTCCAGATTCTCATGAGAACAACGCCGATTTTGACACCAAAGCCCAACCACAGTATTTGGGTGTCTGGGTCTCAACAACAGTCACACAAAAAGGTAAACGGAGCAACCAGTCACTAACTGCAGCTAAAGAAACTGCAAACGCCGCCTCGTACACCTAGCCCCTGATCTTGCCAAAAAGTGCGGGTTACACAGAAGATGCAGTTCGCGCTACGGCAGCACCTTCACACTTAGCCACTTAACGCATCCAACAGAGCCCCCTGCACGGCGCGACCTCGCTGCCAGGCGGCCGGGCTGGAAGAGGGAACCCCGCGCGGGTTCACCGGGCAAGCGAGGCGGGCAGCGGGCCCCCGCGCCGGGCAGAGGCCTGGCAGCTTCTGTCAGGGGGCTCCGTTCCACCCATTTTTCTCTTGGACTCTGACCCGCTGCGCTCGCCCCCGCCGCAGGGAAGGGGACGCCGGGGGGAACAGCCTCAGTCGGCCTTACCGTCTCGCTTCTCAGCCGGAGAGCGCGTCTGGCCGGGGTCCCGGTGCCTACGCGCCCGCCGCGGCGTCCCTGCCGCCGGGACCACCCGAGGGGCCCCAGAGAGAGATCGCGACTCCGAAACGCCCTTCAAACGACGCCGCAGGCCACGGGGGAGCACCGAGGGCGGTAGGGGGGGGAAGGTGCGCGGGGCGTGAGGCCGCCGCGGCGACTCGGCTGGGCCCGGGCTGCCGCCGCCGCCGCCGCCACCCGCTCACCTCGGGCTCGCGCCGGATGACGGGCACCCTCAGGCGCCTCGCGCCCGCCGCTCCCTCGCGCCCCGCCCCAGACACCGGGCCCCGCCCCGCCCCGCCCGCAGGGGGCGCCCTCGCCGCTCCCCGGCGGCAGCCCCCGGACCCTCTACCTGCGGGGGGCGAGCGGGGGGCGGGCACGCTCGCCACAACGGCAGCGGCCCCGGCGGAGAGAGCTGAGGAACCCAGCGGCAGACCCCGCTCCGCCGCACACGCCCACCGTGCCAGGGGAGCGGCGGCGGCGGCGGCTTCCCGCCCGTTGACAGGGGGCGGCCGGACAGACGGAGCGAGGGGGGGGGGGATGCCAGACCGCGGGGCCCCGGCAGGGAAGGGAGCCCGTTTCCCCGGGAGCGCTCGTCCGCTCCGCCGTCTCGGAAAGGCGGAGAAGGACCCCCCCCTTGAGCTCCCCGGCCGCAGCCCCCGCCCAGCCAGG
>JANVCC010000076.1:11605175-11654058 GCA_025345505.1 Todiramphus chloris collaris | reverse complement strand
CCTCCCATCGCGCCGCGGCCGCGCCGCCGGAGCCGGAGCCGGAGCCGGGCGGGGGGCGGGGCAGCGCGCAGGCGCGGCGCGGGCGGGGCCGCGGCAGGTGACAGTGCCCACCGCGGTGGTCCCACGGGGGCGCCTCGGCCTCCGCCCGCCCGCCCTTACCCCGGGCCGCCGGACAGCGGCGCCCCCTTCCCCTTCTGCACCTGGCCCGCGCTGCCGAAACGCCCGTGCGGGAGAAGGGCGACCGGCTCGCCAGCGCCGGCTGCGGCGTGCGGAGGTGTGCGCTGCCGTCCTCGGCGGGTCTCGCTCTAAACGAGCTCCTGACAAGCTGTCCGAGGGCTTTAGGAGTACCTATACAGTTTCCCACAGGCTGTCACCAAAATCGCAGCAACTTTCCTACAGAAGCAGGGTAACGGCGCTGCCAGCCACTCTCCCGAGTGGAAGGCACGGGCTCCCTTCCACGCCGAAGCCTTTCGCCCTCCACCCTCACTCGCGGGCAAGCATCCCCCTTTTCCAACCCCTTCCCCTCTCCGTCCTCACGCCGGCTCCGTCGGGCAAGCCCAGTGGGAGCAGGCAGGTGAGCCTTAGGGGCAGCTCCAGCCAGCAGTAGGCTGAAAGTCGCTCTCCACAGCGGACAGCGTGAGAGAACTCCAGAGGAATTGAAGATGCGATCAGAGCCCTGGGTTATGTCGCGCCAAGCAGCTCACATGACTTGTGGATACCTGAAAGCCAAAGCACCATCCACAGACGATGCAGCAAATGACCACATTGTTCTAAAATACTTTGCCAAGAGATTGAATCGCGTTTCAAAAACAAAATAATTTTCCCAGGAAGAACAGAGGTGAAGAACTTGACTCGAGTAAATAAATAGTCACGGGTGTAAAGAACAAACACAGCCCACACCTCCACAACTACTTTTCACAAGAGGTCAGTTTTGAGGCAGAATCAAAAACAATTCCTTCCCTGGGAAAGAAGGAAGGAAAAACCTCACCTCCAGCCTCACACCATCAGCCACCAGAGCTTCTGGACTGAGCACATCAGAGAGAAAGTAACATCTTGTCACGGCCAGGGGTGGGCAGGCAGGAGGAGGAGAAGGAGGACAAAAGCATGTCTCGGTGGGCAGCACCTAACCTGTGCTGCTGCTTCTGCCTAGGGGTCAGGAGGTGGGAACGGCAGGAAGAGCGGGAGGCCGGGTGTCAGCATCCTCTGGCCCCAGACCTAGAGCTCAGGCCCTTAGTCACTGAGGTTACACCATTCAGGTTTACAGTTCTGCGGCCAGAGATTTGACCTACTGGTCTGGCAGGTCACTTGATTAAAAAAAAAAAAATGTATTAGAACAAACGGAAAATTTCAGGAACATGATGTCAGAACCTGGTCATTTAAGCTCAAAAGAGTGGAAACAGTTCAGCTGCAGTGAATGGTAACTCATGTCACACCACGCATCCCTGCTTGGCAGGGTTGGTGGCAGCTGGGGAGGACAGGCTCAGCGTTGAGCCAGCACGGACATTCCTCGAGAGTGGCAGGTCACCCCTGAGGTCGGCAGCGAGGAAGCGCGTTGCCGCTTGGACTGTAGCTGCTTGTCTTGGAACCAAAGAGACTCGATTTTTCATCGCTGCCAGTCGTGAGCTCAAACGTTCGCTCAAAAAGACGGAAAGAGCAAGCCAAACAACGGACTTGCATAATGGCATTGTATTTAAAAAAAAAAAAACAAACCAAAAACCGAACAGGGCAGCAGAGGACCTGGGAGCCAGTCCAAATCTGAAGTTAAACTCTCACTCTTAACTTTTCCTCACTCTGTGGGTTTTTTTCCCCAGAACTTTTCCAAAACACGGTGTTAGCAAATCAAGTTTTTAGCTGATTCCCTCCCCTTCCCCCCCCCCCCCCAAAAAAAAAAAAGTAAACACTCAGCAGGCAAAGATTTTGCCCACTTGGCTAAAATTAATCCAAGTTACAAACAACTGAAACCAGGTCTTTACAGTAGGAAGTATTAAGCAACTTTAATAATAGGTAGATCGAGCAGCCCCACCTATAATAAGCAAGAAATGCACCTCCCTAGAACAGATAGCATTTAGATGGGTTGGTGTGCTATGAAAACAAATCCTATTCTTAATATTTTAAGATTTCTAGTTAACAAAATGCTCAAGACAGCTTTTAAGATGACTGCTACTTTTAAGGCATCATCTTTTTTTTCTTATGAGAGAAAAAAAAAAAAAAGAGTCTTTTGTAAACTCTGCTTTCCTTTTGAGCACAAAAGATCTCCTGATGCTTTAGGCTGAACATGAATTTAATGACTGAACAGATCTAATGTGAGCAAAGCAATTTATACCACCTGAACAAAAGGTGTCATCATCTTCACTCCAAACCCTCATTTCTACAGTGTTTGGACAAAGGCAGGAGAGAAAGTCACAGTAAGCCCAAGTTCTATATGGTTTCAAAAGTAAGCGCTGTAGTAGTTAACCTCTTGAAACAAAACCCTGCAATTACCACTATCACATAAAACTAGCATGATGCATACACGTATGTAAGAAAGGCAAATCAAGACTGAACAGGCAACACTCGTTTTTAGCATTATATGACTCTGAAGTGCTTGAATTTACAGCCTACAGTAGTCTTTAAAAGGCAGCAAGGTGTATAATTACTTTTTTAATTAGCACAGTAGGACACAGCATTTGTTAAGTACCATTTACTAGGAACACAGTGCTGATAGCTGAACTGTTCCTGACTGAACCAATGGATTTAAGCTGGCATAAACAGCAGTAACACGGCAAACCCAAACTAAAAATTTGTTTCAGGTTTACTTTGTTGTATATCTGATCTCTGCACTTAATTAAGAAATGTTATCATACAGCCACGCTGGTACCCATCTAAATTCTACCAACTGATGATGCAAGGGAACTCTGGAAAGACAATCTTGATCTCCTTTTCTGATTCTCCTGGAATATAAAATATTTCTATTCTTCTAATAGCTATTATCTTTCACATGGGTTTTCATAAAAAGATGAGACAGACTGTATTTGTTGAGAAAAAGTTATTTTCACCTACAGCAATTATACATACATATATTTTGCTGAGCACTAAAACTTAACAGAAATACACTACCAATAGCAGACAGCATAGAATTGTTGCTGCTCCTGCCCCCTTCTTAAATTTTTTGGTTTATTTAGAAAGGCAGCTGAAGTATAAAAAGTAATATTTTTGAGCCAACACTCAGTTGCAGAAAACAAAAGATCTGCAAACCATAGACTGAGATTTTACGTCCAAGGCCATTGCTCTACAAGGTTCATACACTGCTTCTCTGCATTTCAACACAGGGACTCTGATGGGACAGCACCACATCACTTTTCTATTGCTTCTCTGTCAATTTGTGCCCTTCTCCAAGGCAGGAACAAGCCATCCTACTCGGTACTCTTATGCTACAGAGTAAGGTACTTCCTTAATGAACTTCAAACTATTGGAATGATGACAAAAACATGTAAACACACTCCATGACCACTTGGTTTCCATATAAAACTGAGAGAAATGAAGAGAATGGCCCTTGGTGAAAATAGGTGCCATGAGGTGAATCAGCCTGCTGTCACAGACACACAACTTGCTTTCCATGCATCCCTAGCTGGCACACCAAAACCTGAAAGAACACGCAGATGTCAAAGACCTACTGACAAGGCCAAGTAACAAGGAGCAAAATAGAAACCAAGTAACAGTCAACTTCTCTGTGGACCTTCTCATAGAAAAAAAAAACCAAAAAACCAAACCAAACAAAAAAAAACCCCAAAAAAACCACCACACAACAAAACAAAACAAAACAAAATCCACCTTTCAATTTGACACAACCTAGCTGTCAGTAGTTGGATGAGCTTGGGGTGGGGGCAATCATAAAATATGAAAAGATTAAGTACTACTTAAAAAATCTGTGACTACTACAACCCCCACATGAAGAATGCAGCACAGGAAAGATAACCGGACTGAATAAAACCTAACCAAATGTTAAGAGAATTGCAGATGAGGAAGGCTAAGTAATTATAATACCTTATTATTCTTGTAATATCACCACAAGGAACAAGAGCAGATAACCAGAGAATACAAACAGAACATGACTCCTGCTCAGCTCAGAACAGAGTTGAGAGGAACATTTAGCTTTCCTTTTATATTACTTTGATAATTTTTTTTGAGCAGAGACAGGACGGAGATAAGGTTGCTGGGAAAACCAGTTGACAGAAGATTGAAATCAAGCTGTTACTTTAATGACACTGGTGTTTTACTGTACTCTGTTTGCACAGACCTCTCTTTAAGTATAGACACATTTTATAACTAGAAAGGTTCTTTGTAAGGGCTTGACAAAGCTTGAAGTATGCCACAGAGCAGTTTTAGAGCTCGTAGAATCCATACAAACAAGCCAGGAGGGCAGATAACTTACAGTATGGTCACTGAGAAATTAAACAGCTCCCTGGGTCTCTGCTTTGTAGAGGAGCTACCACAGCGTATCTGAAATGCCATTAGCTGCTTTAAATTCTTCTTCCCGAGAAACTTTATGCAACCCTAGAAGCACCAATGTGATAACTTTCACAGCCAAGACTCTAATAAGTAGGTATGGACCTTTCTTCAAATAAAAAAATCCATCCTGATGACTGTCTACCTCAGTAAATGCCAACATCACAGCCTTAGGATATTTATACAGCTTTTTTGTTAGTATCAGAAAGCCTAGCAACCATAAATGCTTCCCACTAAAAACTTCACAAGTGTCTTCCTCACATGATCTCTGGAAGCAAAAGTTTCTAAAATTGTACTAGATCTAAAGAGCTGACTTTGAATATAAGACATGAGCTTGCATTATTTCATAAGCACGCTTTTGAAGTGGGGCAAAGAAAGAAATGACTACAAAAGGCAATTTAAACAATAAACAGACAGATTTTAGTGACTCGTTGCCAAACGTGTACTCTTTTCTGGGTTGGAAACTGCCTGGCTGGCCGAGCCCAGAGAGTTGTGGTAAACAGAGTTCAGATTAGATATTAGGAGTAATT
This sequence comes from Todiramphus chloris collaris, assembly GCA_025345505.1. Taxonomy (NCBI): domain Eukaryota; kingdom Metazoa; phylum Chordata; class Aves; order Coraciiformes; family Alcedinidae; genus Todiramphus; species Todiramphus chloris. Next base: position 11,649,043 of record JANVCC010000076.1, on the reverse strand, counting down.
TCTTTACTGAAAGGGTAGTTAAACATTGGAACAGGCTGGCCTGGGAAGCAGTAGTCACTATCCCTAGGCGCTTTGGGACGTGGTCTAGAGGTCATGGAGGTTTTGAAGGGAAGGTGGGATGTGATGATGTTTAAGGTCTTTTCCAACCTTAACAGTTCTATGATTCTATCTCTTTTGTCAGACCTTTTCTTCCAGGTGAGGAGACTGCAGCAGTTTTAAGCTACTGCAAAAGGTTCAGGGTTACACAATGCCACACAGGTTGATCCTGCCTAAGGGAATTTCAGACTGAAGTGCACTCTTACTGTTACCAACAGATCAGTTCCTTCTGGGCAGGGACTATCCTCAGCAGGAGACGGGTGAATTTGAGAGTGAAACCAGTATCGTGTGCTCCATATGCACCCTTTTCCACTAGTGTTCTGAAAGCTGATAATTCAGTTGTAGTCAGGAGGTTTCCATGCTGCTGTCTGCATTTCCTGGCTCCCCTGTGCAGTTACACAGCTAACTTCTTTCTTGCACCATCATTCTGCGTGTATGCCAGGATTCAGAGATGCAGAAATCAACAGCTTCGTAAAAAATTTTAAGGAAATTTCATTACATGTACAAGTTTAAGTCACAAATTACCTGTCCGGAAAGATTTGTTTCCCTGTGAGTTTATATTCAAGTTGAACTTGCAAACTATTACATCATCCTGAAATAAAACAGCATCAGTGTTACCATCTAGTACTGCTTTACCAAGAATTCTTGGGCAGGGGTGGCAACTCACAAAAATGACTAAGCTTTCAGCTGCAGAAGCCCAGTTCTACTCTGAACCATCACAAGTCAAGGAAGTTTGACTGCAAACACCTTTAATATGAATACAAAATTCACATAGGATATACATTCTGGCAAACGTAAATGAACTATTACAAGAGATTGACAGAACATAAACAAAGAAGGCTCTGACAGGCCAAGAATTTAATGAGGAATGATTAAAAAGTTTGATTTATAGTTACATTACGGTTGTTTTAAGCACTGAAAACTTTAAGAATGTCAGCTGAAAGGCAATTGAACTTACAGTACATAAATCATACAATCCACACTGCTGTAAAGAACATATTTGAAGAATTTAATTTTACTTAATAAACACAAAGCAACATAAGATGTGCAAATGAGGATGCCAATGTATTGAATTTAAAATGTCTACAATAAAATTGACATTGAATTTTACATTTAAAGACTACAGGATTGATGGGAGAAATTAAAAAAGTATCCTCCGTGTTACTCCCATGACCTAAGTATGCTTTTCAATTAAATAGAAAAAACGATACTGGCCCAATTTCTTCTCTCAAAGATCATACTTGTCCATGAAGGTTCACTAAAGCTTTAACTTGTTCTAAGAGTACAACAAAACAGTATTTACACGGTCTCCTTCCCCTTAGTGGGAAATGACAAACCATTATGTGAAAGGGTTCTTAGGTTATGTACACTGGTGGAAAATATTATCTATAAAAAGGCACATATCTGTGATTTAAGGCTAATATGGTATTTGTTTCATAAAGCAAGTAAAATTTTGCACAAAATTAGTACATTGCATGGTTGGCCTCACTCAGCAAACCACTTGGTGCAAAGCAAAAATGTGTGCTTAGAAGCCTCAGACTGACAGTGATTCTTGCTTTAGTGTTTTTTGTTTGGAACCCATGACAAAAAGGTACATCTTTTTAAAAGGCATTTACTGCAGTTCCACTAGTCAATGAGCCACCTGCTGCTGTTGCCTTAGATGCAGATATTGCATATAGGCCTCATATTATTAATCTGCAAAATACTCTTCAGCTCTCTTCTTTTTAAAAGTCGTATGAAAATTACTAAAGATGTTTTCTATATTCATCTATAAAATACCAGAGGCTGGTATAAATCACATAAATCTCCATGTGGAAATATTCTGACTAGCCACCAAAATGACCAGAAATCACAAACATCATTTGTCAGTGCAAATCTATAATAGTTTTGTTTCCCCTCCCTCCCCACCTCATCCCAGTTACAGAAATGACGACCAACTTTTACATACAAACAGAGTGCTCTGTATTTGAAATGACAGAAATTATGTTTGGTTACCTTAAAGTCACCCACTTTCCCACCAGACTCAGTTTTACATTGTTATAAAAAGGGGGGGGGGGAGGATAAAGCTGTCTGTGCAAGAATCACTACAACAGTCTTTCAACCCCAATCCTTACTTATTATCAGATTTAAAGATTTTAGGTTAAAATGTTGGTTCCTCTTCTCTGATTCAATTACTGTTCTTCAAGCCAGGATGGGGCATCTGCTCCAGGAGTTTTCAATTTGATGTGGAATTCTTTAAGTGTCTGTTCAAGCTGCTTTTGGTTGCCAGCAAAGTACGCCGCAATGGCATTGTGGAACAGAACAAGCTGATTGTGCAATACCTTAACCTGCAAGAAAGAACAGCAATAGCTCAGTTATAAATACACATTTTTTCTTCTTGAGGTATTCGGACTTCATGCAGGTTTATTTAATAGAAGTTTAAAAATACAAATATAAAATTCTTCAACAGTAAAGTGACTTAGAATTTGCATAAAGTACACTTAGCAGTCACTAACAACTCAGTATGGATGGACAAGAAGCAATTCACTGAACAGGATAATGCTATCAAATAGCAAACAGTTGACTACAAATACTTGATTCCTTGAAATTAGATGTCAAACCTCTGTTCAAGACACCACAGGATTGTTTACAGCACTTGGTCAAAATCTTGACTATAACATTTCTGCAAAGCAGTCATGAAACACACAGGTCATAGCAGTAACCAAAACATGGGGAGAAGAGCACAAAAGCAACCAAAGGGCATCACTGTTTTTATCCTCCAGTCTCGTCTATGATGACAAGCTGTAGCACTGATAAAGTCAAACAAATGTTACATTTCCATCCTAGCACACCAGTAAACCTCAAGTCTTGAATGATGAACAGTACTATGCTGAAAAGGCATCTGTCCAGTTTCTCCTGCAGTCAAAACCTGTCCTTTTTGTTCTGGAACATACCCTCAAGCCCAGGACAACCTTACTCCTGTATCAGAGCCCAAACCTCTGTGGGCCTGTGCCTGTTTTCAGCCTACAAGACCAGCAGCATTTAGCCAGCATAGAAAAGAATAGAAAAATAGGATGACTGATGGAGCCCAAAGGGAGGATGTGGTAGGTAGCAGAAAAAACCAAACCAACAAAACAAAAAAACCCACAAACCCCACAAACCCCATAAAAAAACCCCAAACTTTCTCTACTCAAGTTTTGGATTGATGCCTCATCTTTCAGCACAATCCACAAGTAAAAGCTTAGTCCTGTCATGCTGTGAAGTAAAATAGTCCTTGGGCTAGATTTGGCCTATGCCCACCAGTTGGCAGTGCCTGTTTTAACAGGTTATTTGGCTAACATGCTTTCCCAAAATGCTTGTGACCCAGAACAGACATACTTTATTGCCTTCATTTAAGAAAAGATATCAAATTAAAGATTCCAAACATATACTCTTCTAGTGTAATAACATGTCTAATGTAACATTTACACTATTAAAATATAATATTACCTTTCTGTGTAAAATAATACTGTATGAAAAAAGGGCTGAGCATGAGCGGGCACACATACACATGGGTGTATATAAAAGTTTCAGCAATAAAAGTTGAAATTTAAGAGTATACAGCAATTTATTTATTTATTTTACTGACTCTTTTCATTTCACAATTTAAGTTTTGCCCATAAACTGACAACTGTACAGACCTTAGTATCCTACGTAAATGACAGCCTCTCTTTGGTGACCCAAATTTTGCTCTAAGTTGCTTTGACAATTTGAAAACTGGTACCCTTATGTTTTTCCCCCCTAATAATTCAGGCTAATTTAACTAAATACATGTCAAAGAACAGGCTTTTTGCCTTATTGTGTAAAATGGGACGTTACTCCATCAGAAAGCTCTCCAAGAAAAAACAGGAGGAGTCTACGGTTAGAAAGAAGTTCACTGTGCACATCATATGTTGAGACAGTGTTTTTTCATTTATTATCGACCACAAAATTAATCACATAGAGATGTTTTAACATTTAGGAGATACAGAATTTAGCTAACTACACTGTTCAGCTTTTCCAAGTCATAAAAGATGGCCTCTATTTCAGTTTATGTGGGAATGTAGCTCTATAAATACATGCATTTTTTTTAATCTATAAAAAAATCGAATCCCCAAAATATTACGTCATACAAGTGGACAATGCCAAAACAACATGAAGGATTTGCTTTTAAAAGTTTAGAGAGCAAAAAATTTAGCAGGTACAGTCTTTCTCCTGAGCAGCTTTTTTTAATCTTTGACATGCAAGATTTCAGACAATCCAAGCAAGGAATTCTCCACTCACTGTTCTAGTATATTATTAAAATGCTACAAGAGCTTTATTCATACTGTTTATAGGACCTCAAAACAGGGGTAATTAACTCATCCTCCCAGTCCAAGTTTAACAAAGTACTAAATTTGGTCTCAAATTGATAGGGATGCTTTTAACACAACTTCTGTGAGTTGCTCTGAAGTCTTGTGATAATTTTATAAGTTCAGTCAGGCCCAAGCTCAAGGACGCATGCGCACACAGATACAGAGGCAGGATCTGACACCAATTCGGACTGGGGGGTGGGGTGGGGGGAAGGTTTGTTTTGGTGGGGATTTTTGAACTACCAGAGCTACCTCATTGTATGAGATTCTATTCCCAAACCATATTATTGTGGTGTCAACATGGTAATCATTATCAAACTGGTAGCAGGGTTTAAAGGTGTTACAACTTCTGCTCTTCTCCATCAGAAGTTGATTGCTAAGTGAATCCCAAAAGTGATGATTTGATCTCATTATCCATAGCTTAATCAGGTAACTTTTAAGATTAAATTTCTAGAAAAAGACCACTTAAACAGTCTGACACTGTACAAAGAAGCTCTACTATGAAGTGTCAGCCAGCTGACAGAACAGAGAAAAAGCTTTAACATCTCAAATCATCTGATGTCCACTGCAGAAACACCTGCAATCACAGCTAAGAACTGGATGACATGTATTCACTTACAGCCAGGTTCAAACCTGACCAGTCTTCCCATGAAGGAATCTCAGCCTTCCCCATATCCAGACACGGATTCCTTCTTCCTCAGTATGTTTCACCTTAGCCCTCTGTTGGCAAAACATTCCTGAGGTTATGTAGTCAGTTGAATCAGAGAACAGATCTAGATTAAAACTAAGCAGACAACAACATATTTGCTTTAACCTGGATCAGTTCCCCAATCTGATTCTCTGCGCAGCCACAAAAACACTTCTGTAAACACAACAGAGAAGACAATGTGGGGGAAGGGAGATAGAGGATGAAGGGACCACTTTCCCCCCGCTGCAAAGCCTTGACGTGACCATCAGACTACGGTGCTAAAGGCCAACTCTCGAGCACTATTTCAGTAAAGGAGCATGTGAAGATCTGCCTTTCAATCAAAGAACGTTAACGGTATGTTGCCAAAATGTGTTCCAGTGTATGAGTAGCATGTCAAAAAGCCATCACATTTTACTGTTGAACATCATTTAAAATCATTGTTCCTTGTTAACTACAGACACCTTATTTGTTCCTGATTATGAGCAGAGTAAGGTCTCCATAATAGACTTAGCAAGCTGAAGTCTCAAAGCAAAAGTCAGCTTTGTAGATATACATAAAAATGGGCATGCTCTGAAGAGAAAACTTAAGTTTCATACACAGAAGATTCTACGGGTTGGATTTTAACTTTCACATTTCCTCTGAATGCTCTTAACATTTCATTTCTTTTTAAACCTTGTCCTCTTCTCCCCCATGCCCCTCTGAACATCGTATTATCGTGGCATAATAAGTACAGATCTGTTTACATCCTAACCCTTCAGACTGTTTCAGCCATCTCAAGGACCAAAAAGACTACCCCCATCCTAATCTTTCTGTCTGTTTGTACCTCCTCACAAGTACCATAATCCTTTCCCCTATCTATCTTTCTTTTTAGTTACTGTGTCTGAACAGTTAGGTCATCTGGGTTTCCATTAGATTGCGTATTGCTTTCCTTTGTAGAAGCAAGCATTTAAAGAAACTCCTGAAATGTAACTCACTGAAGAACAATTTCTTTCTCCGTGTAGAATGACATTTGACATTTATCAAGTGCATATATAACTAGCAGTTTTTTCTTTCTCAAAAAGACAATGCCCTTTTAAAAAATTTTTGAGTGGCTAAAATCTTTAAGCTAATAAAAGGCCACCATCCTTTTTGGAAAAACAACAACAAAACAAAACAACCCAGACCCAACCACAAACTATTTGCAGCTATTCTTATACTTGCCAGCCAATACCACGCATTTCTACAGAATTCTGCCAGCTTGGGATAGCACTAATACAACTACACAGCAACATTTAAAGGAACAGTTCTAACTTCAATTGCTACAGACAAGGTGAACAGAAGTCTTCTATGTCTTGGTTTTACAGACAGAAACTTGCAATTCCAGTTTTACAGTAACACAGTCCTCTGAATCTCTGAAGGCTTTTAATTCAAATATTAACACATGAACCTAGGAGCACAGGCACAAAGAGACTGCAATCATACTATGCCTTTCCCCCCCAAAATCTAAGGCCAACTAGAATATGACTGGTGACATTTACAGCAACACAGACCAACTGGAGCCCACCAGCCAGCTAAAGTGGCTTTGCAGTGACAGCTTGAATTGCATCCCAGTTTTCCCTGCTCTCCTCATATCTCATGCTTAACCAAATATGGAACAAAACTTTTGAGTGAGAACATAATTAAGTGCACATAGTGGGGATACATTTACAAAAGAATAGCCAGGATTCTGGTTCAACATTAATTTGTCAAGCAAAAAATATACAATTTATTTTTTTAGATGTTTAATATTGGTCAGTCTGTAAAAACATATTTATGGGGAGATAATCATGAACTGATTTATTTAATCTAAAATTAAATGCTAAATTGATTTGCAATGGCAAAGTTTCATTACACAGTTCTGTTTTCAACACAGAAGTGATAACAACTAAGCTTGAGACTACACTGTACTACATCCTGCATCAATATATATAAAACTTGAAGCCTTTGGGTTTACAATCTACAATGAAAAAATGATACAGCTAGTGTATAATTTTGTTATCTAAGAAGAGTTCTAATTAGAATAAATATCAATTCACATCTGGAGTCAGCAGCACAATATTTATTAATAAAGCAGATGATTAGAGATGTGCAGGTTCTAGTATATCTTAACAAGAATCTGTCAAGGTCATGTCTTGATAGAGCTGCTCAGACACCAACTCATTTGCCTTGTATGCAATAAGTCTGCAGCAACACAGGCTTTCAAAACCAGCTACAAAAAGGTCCTTTTTAAGAGTAAACCCTGATTTTGTCCATCCAATCATCTTTTATTTGATCTCCCATTCTATTAAATAGACACAATAGGTCCTGAGGATAGCCAGACAAAACGTGTCCATCTGTTACTAAGAATACAGCGTCGGTACAGCTAGGATAATTCCCTCCCCAAGAGTACTGAAACAGCTTCACAACATCAAAATCTCCCTGCCACTTGGGAGTTCAGTATCATATAAGGTCTTCAGTTGAAGCCATCTCTTAAACAGTACACTACTCCCACAGCTGAAGCAGCTGTTTTACAGACACACTCATACAGCTGTAGCCATTGTGTTCTTCCTCCTTCCTTTCTTCTCCTTTATGGCAGGCACATGCTGTATTTACAGATATTCAAGTTACGATGGATCACAGCAATTGTTATGCACCTTTAGAAAAAGTAGAACATCTGAGATTATTGTATCTAACTACAATCTAGTTCCTATACTTACTGAGTTAATCCTTTAAAATATACAAAATAATTGACTTGAGAGCAGTCACATACACTCTATATGTGTCTAAAAATTAAAATGATTTTTACAATGGTTGTATAGTTGTCTGGTAAATCAACTCTGCATTCCAATTTCCTAATACTAGCTGCAGGACAAGTATGAGGTTAACAAGAGTTCCCCTCCATTGACATAATTAAAAAAAAATTATGGTTGACACCAAAAAAAGGAACAAAGATAGTAATAACAATTTCTCAGATAACCATTGCCTCCCACTACATCCCAGAAAGCATTCTGAGCAACAGATGAACAAAAACTATCAGAGACAGAAGTAAGCTGGTGAAAAAGAAAAAAAAGTGCTTCTGAAATGAAATTTTAGAATTTGTAGTAAGATTACGTACAGTTTACCATGGAGAATCCTATACAATAAAAAGAAAATACTGAAGTAAAGCTTACCTGAGTAAAGCTTTCAGTAGGTAATTATATTTAAGCCTCTATTTGACTGTAAAGGAAGTCCTTTCTATGGCTTATTAGGGAACAAAATTACATACACCCTTTAGTAAATATTTTGACATCTCTAGTGTCAAAACTGAGAAGTGTCAACCAGTGATAAAAAGGCTTAACCATGTGAAAGTCCCTTCTGTATTAATCTAAAAGAAAAGACAGGAAGGAAAAAACAGTCTCTTTCAGAAACAAAGTTTGGTAGGCTGTGACTGCTAACAGGATGCTTGATCTAATTCAGGACTGTTACTAGGAAGACAATTTCATTAGTGTTCTCTAAATAATCTAATTCAGATTTTTAAAAAATATATGGAAACTTTTCTGTACAAGATGAAAATAAAATGCTTTAAAGCTTTCTTATCTATATAAACTTAAACTGATCAGCCTGCTATGTAGTTAATGCAAACCAAGAGGAAGCAGGATAAGTGCTATTTTCAACACATCTGAATTTCAGCATTAGAACTCCAAGTATGAGCTGGAAGGACAAAATTTCAACATAACTACATTATACTAGTAGCAAACAACTTATTAGAAGATGAAAACAAAGGGGAAGAAAAAAAAAGGAAAAAAGGAAAAAGACACCTTCAGTATACCCCTTTTCAGCCTACTATAGTTTTAAAACTGTTCTTATGAGCATTTTCTATTTTAAGCGTAAGATCAGCATTTAGATTAGACTTCAGCTTGTTCAAGACAAATTAATTTCATTATGGATTTTATTTTTTTTATCCAATTTGAAAGTTAATGGGCTACAAGTTCATCAAGAACAACAAATGAAAGCCAGGGCAATACCAGTTTTTAATCATCTGTTGATCTGGTCCTCAGCTCTTAATAGCCATGTGATTACAGACCCCTGGTCCTAATGCAAATGTCTCTGAAGTAACAGCCAAACCAAAAGGTTTGTTGATTTTGTCCACTTCTGATCTGTGTAATGTTCATGTTTCTTCCCTGTCTTCCATCTTTATTCTAAGTAGCTGAAACATCTGTATGTGGTATTATATTCAGGAATTCAGAATACTAATCAGTTTTCATTGGTTTAGCCTGTCCTCATAATTGCCCCTTAAAGTTTCCTCCTTCCATCCATGCAAGGAGCATGGTTTCTACTGTTGTCATTTGGGGCCAGGCAAATCATAGCAGGTGGCACCCTGCATTCTCTGACAGGCAGTTGTTACCTACATCCAGATCTTTAAAATACTGAAAGCATTAATGCACTGCTAGACATGGACAAACTGAGAATCTACAATCATTTGTGTAAGTTTTGATCACGTTTTCCTCCCTCTGAAGACACAGGAAACACAGTCACAGATTATTATAACCATTTCATTTACTAGGGGTATGAACAAAAATCACTTCTTGAAAGACCATAATTTTTACATCTTAACAATGCAGAAGGACTTGTTTAACAAAGAAAGCATAGTTTAAACAGTGTGTTCTGTATGGCAATTCTACGGACAGAATAAAAGGAGTAAGAATCTCATCATTAAGAGGTTAGGGATGAAATAATATGTTCAAATTATCTCATATGTAAGAAAAAAACCCCTTCAAACCAACAGTTTAAGACCCCTGTTAAGATGTAAGAAACTATAAGGGCATTATAGAAAATTGTATTTCTCAGTTGAAGTTATTAAAGAAAGCTTTATTTTGAAGCCTCTTCACAGTTCTCTTTGTGCATATCCTCCAAGAGAGTATTGTCAAATACAGTCTTAAATCAGTAATTATAAGACTCATTTAATCATTAAATGTGATAAACTGGAAAAGTAATGCTTTTCCAAACTTGAAAACCCCCGTATCAATAAGAAACTTACTGCTATAATGTTTGCCATTCATAGCTGGAACAGCTTGATTAGGAACTTTTAAGGCTGCCTGCTCTGAAGGTGTGTCCTTCAGTGATACACCAAAAATTCAGAAAATTGAGCTCATTTTCTTTACTTACTCTACTTTTAAATTAAGATATATTTTAAGATCTAATGACCAAAGTATTCCCAGCAAAGCAGAAACTTACAGGACAAAACTTCTAAACATAACACCAGAAGTTGTGGCTTACCTTATTTTCTTCCAAAAACTTCAATTTGATAGATACATCATTACGCATTTTGTCGTATTTCTCTTTATGCACTTGAAACAGTTGTTGTGATTGCTCAATCTTTGGCAGAGTGTTTGCATCACGAGGACCAAGATTCAGCTCTTCTAGGTCTGTTCGATAGGCATCATATTCAATCCTGAGAAGAAAGAGGATGAGGGGAAAAAAACCCAACAAACTCTAAAGGCAAATTTTCTCAAAACAGACTTCGCATATAGGGACAAGTACAATGGAAGATGAACCATCAAGTATGGAAAAAATAAAAAACCCAGGCAAGATTCCACCACCCCCACCCCCCCTGCTTCATTAAGCAAAAGCACCTCAAAGTACCCTCCCTTTTCTGTTCCTGTCTCAGTCACATGCTCACAACCCTACTAATCAGTAGTAGGAGCCTTCCCTGGGACTTCTCAGCTCATTAACTCAAATAAAACTAATAATTAAAAAAAAAAAAAAAAAATAATTTTTTTAGGTTATTCTTCCGCTGTTCAATCAGTTCAGTGAAGGTTCTGTTGACAGCAAAAGAAGCACCAAGAGCAGGACATCCCCTTTTAGCAGATCTTTAACTAAACTCTATCCCAAGGCTTTTTCAGCACGCTCTAGGCTTCTCTGTATGCATTCACTGCAACAGTTTTATAGTTCTGCCACAAGTAGTTTTGTGAGCATTTGTCTGCCCTATAAACAGGCTGCAAAAAGATGGTGCATTATTTATACTTGGAGCCCATCTTATTTTCCTAGGAAAGTCAGACTCTCTGGATCAATACCACTACTGAAGCAGATAAGGGAAGAGAAAGAGAGATTAAGACTAATAACTGGGTAAGTATTTAAGCTAACTCTGCACCAAAAGGTACCTATTTCACTTCTAGATAAGGCAGATGAAAAAGTATTTGCTAATTTACTCTCGTTCTCTCCAAATTACCTATCCTGAACATTGCTAGCAAAACCAGAACTGATGTTATGGTATAAGCTCTTGCCTACAGATACCTGACAATGTTTTTAATTGAACCAGCTAGTCTTCATATACCACTGTTTAATAAAAAAAAAAAGTTATAAACCTATATCTGACTATAAACTATATCTGACTGTACCATTTTATTACATGAATATGCATGAACCAGTCATACGTTCTCTCATTTAAAAAAAAAATAAAGAACTCACAATGTCCTAAGTGTTTCCTAATACAGAAGTTTGAGTATTCAGTTTTATCTTTAAAAACATGAAGTTTTTTGGTTTCGTTGTTTTATTCAGGGTTGTGTTTTTTTGTTGTTTTGGTTTTTATTTTGTTTGGGGTTTTGTTTTTTGTTTTCCAAAAAGTTTATTTAAGTTAAGCTTTCTATGCATCAGCACAGAGCATTTGCAAGTGCAAGAAGCACCTATGGAATGTTAGTATTTTAAAGATTGTATCACAAAATTATCTTCTGCTTTCCAGTGTTACATACAAGACTACCAAATACTGGATCCCTGCCAGATAAACTATTTTTCTATTTGAAAACATTATTGCAAGTGGATGATACAAATGTAGTAACAGCCTCCAACTATTTTCTCCCTTGTCTTACGCAACACATACTCCCTTCCTCACAGCTATGTAGCACTTAACCAGGTAAAGCAACGTATCATAGCCAGAAATCCCTCCAAGGTTATGGGCAGCACTGCCCAAAGCCTCAGCTCTTCCTTCTGTACTTCTGTGTAGCTTCCAAATAGTGGAAGCTAGCATATTGGCATGTGATATGCAACCTATTTCTGGAGTTTCAAATATGCTTTCTCAAAGACATCTCTAAAACTGGAAACAAAACAGGATTAAAAACTGTTTGTTAAAAAAAAAAAATTCAATTGGTATAACTGCTCCAAAATAAAATAAATCATTTTCAGATGTAAAAGGAGTAATATCCACAGGGCTCTTCCTGATTCCCATTGCCACTATAATTCAGGCTTTGTTTAAAGAGTTTGTGACTTAATTCCAAAAAGGAAACAAACCAACAGCAAGCTGATAGAAGAGGGGAACAGAGGAATGCTGAAGTGCAACTGGTGACGGGGAAGAGGCGACACAGAAATAGATGTGACCTGTTTTAACATTGCAAAATGATGGACTGGCTATGGGAGTGAAAATATGTTTAATTTATTTCCCATATTGAAATACTTGATTTCCTTAATGAACAGAAAGGGAAAGTAATGAAGGTAATTCATGAGGGAAGAGCCATATATTGAAAATGACAGGCAAGAACAATTTTACCAGATGTATTTTGTATAAAATTTCAAGAGAATACCTGGAAAATGTGTGAACTGATTTTTTTTTTTTTTTTTTTAAACAAACACACACCTCCACACCTACCCCCCTCCCCCAAAAGACAGATTCATATTAATCCTGCCTCTCATGCCTTTTGATAGGCTACTTCATTTTCAAACAAAAACTCACTATTTTGCTTATAAAAAATCATTGTAGCAGAAAAATTAGAAACAGAGAAAGAACTTCAAAACTCAAGCAGTTGGGAATTTTTGATCTAAACCAAATGTAACCAAATAAATAAATAAGCTTAAACTACAACCTTTGGCAAATTAAAAGAAACACGCTTTATTCCATTAAGTTAAGAGGAAGTCAGAATGGAACCAAACCTCAGAAAGGACCACAAGTCTGCAACCCTGTCAGGAAAAGGAAACCTGTCTTTAAAGTACTAGAACCACATTGAAAGTAAGCTTCTCCAGGGCAGGAAGCCCATTATCTACTGCTAGATGTTATTCACTCACTAAGAATTTTAATTTATTTTTCCCTTTTCTGACCAAGCCTGCAACTTCTGCATAACAATTCAAGTGTGAATTGTATGGATTGTGCATCAACAGAAGCACAAGACTAAATGTTTTTTCAAAGAGACTATTTTCCTTATTATCTATTTATATTCTTTTACCTGGATAAAAGAGTTAATCTTGCATGGTCATGCAAATAGCACCTTAATCTAGCACACAGGAAAAAATAGCTATAATTACTCCTCCTAGAACTAACAAGCAAAATTAAGTCTACCAGAACATTTACAAAACATTTGAAGATATGTGCAAGGAGGCTATTAAATGTAAACTCTTAACTGTGTAGGAGGTGTGTTACAAGGTTTTCATCTGTCGGGTTAGTCATTCAAACACACGGACTAAGCTGATACAAAGACAAAGTCTGTTTTCTAAAGATTAGTTTGTAATGAAAATAGCTGGACACAGAATAGCTACCTGGCACTTTCATACTGTTTCACAGTCAATAACGTATCTTCAATTGTTTTATTCACCAATGTAGTCACACTGGCAATAAAAAAGTTAATAGCCCCGAGAAGAGTTTCTCCATTTTTAGCTAGAAGTTTCTGCGTATCTGCATTGTAGCCAAACTCCTCCTATAAACAGAGCAGAGAAAACAAAACTGTAGATCATTTAAAATCATAACATTCATCAGCAACTATATATATTTAAAAGAAAAAACAAACCACATAGATGTGGCAGTTCTTTTGCTTCTGTTTGAGTATGGTTATGATTTAAATACAATACTCAGTTCTCATGTCTTTATGAAATCTAACATCAGTAAACCATGGCTTACAATTGTTACCATGCGTGATGTTAAATCCCATTTTCTAATGTGATTTTTCTGCCCTTGGAAGTCTTGAACGTTACTTAAAAGTAAGTGCTAATGTAATCTTTACATTGTAATTCAGCAGGGTTTTAATTCAGCATCTCGTGCGGTTGTCTAGGTAATGCTTTAATACCAACAGAGACAACACTATATTAAATACAGTAATATAATGAAATTCAGAAGGGCATACAGAAGTAATTAGCTATTAAGTTTTATTCTTACTTTCTGTAAAAGAGCACTGCAAAAAACCCCAACAACTACTGCAGTTCAATAGGCTGTAAATAATTGAAGAGTAGAGTATTACAATGGATAGCAAAGAAACAAATATATTGTAGCTCAGACATAAATTTGAAAAGGACGAGGGCAAAATTATTTCCAAGGCATTCCTGTCACATTTGAATATGTTTGTTCATCTCTTTTTGCTAATGGCAGTGTAAGCCCTGACCAAGGCTGCAAAGATTTTCCCAATGCATGGATGCCAAATGAGTCCAATTATTGTATTTATGTCATCCTTATGGCATCTTCATATTCTGCAGATGGGAGTTTTCACAAAAGAGTACAATCCCAGGCTGTAGTGGTTGTAAAACACACTAGGTTCATATTTGGAACTTCGTCTTTTTAGGCTTGCACACTGCCAACAACTGACTCAGAAGTGCTGCGTTCTCCCAGTTTCCTTTCATCTGCCTAAAGCATAAACAGTTCAAGCCAAATGACATTTTATGTTAACATTAAGGACTTCATGAAGGTAAGGGTACTGGACAATGGTAAGGGAAGAACCCTGTAGAAAAGGAGATGCAGTGGAGGCAAGCAATTTGAAGGAGAAGGAAAAAAGGCAGAGAATTTAGGGCAAGTTTTCATGAACTAAGCCCTATAAATACCACTAAAGATCTGTCTGTCACCTTTGCTGCTTGGGTGGCAAAAGCAGTTGGCCAAATCACTACTGATCTTGCTGGTATTAAATAATATTTAAAAAAAAAAAGTCTCTTTCAGCTGGTTTTGCTCCAACGTTGCCAGCTGCACAATAACAAGCACTAGCATGGGGAAGAAATATGAGCATACAAGCAGAGACAACAGCAATAGGGCTTTCCCTTTCAGCAGTGTTTACTGCCATCTCTTTTCCCTCCTGCAGACAGGACTGTAGTTTTCCAGCTGGTCTTCTGACCCAGATCTTCAGAGACCCAACTGGGCAACATGATCAATTCAAAGAAGTGGGGTAAGAAGGATGAGACTGCAGGAGCCTGCAGTACTAAAACACGCTAGCCACCAAAACTGTCCTTCTACTTGTTTTTACAGCTTCATATAAAAACTCTGAGTTTTGTCCATGACCTCTGCAGATACCTCTTATGAAAGAGACAGGAAATCCTTTCTGTATCAAGAGTTTACACTCAGTTCATACTCTATGCACAGGTCAATTAAAACTGGAATTCATCTGTCTATATAATTGGAGGCACATGATCCTGGAACCAGGAGTTATCTTTGAATCCAAAGGAGAACCAGCAAAACATTCACATTAAGTACTGCTTCTGCAGATACCACATTGAAATTTCATTTTGTGATCATGTATATAAAATGAGAAATACTACCTTAAGAAGTGGCATGTGTTTTGGCTCTTTTTGTTTTTTTTTTTTTGTTTTCTAAACTTCTATACTGTTAGCACACGAAACATTAACTGTCAGAAATTTTACTTTTAGTCTTGCACAAGTTTTAGAGGTAACAACACTATCCAAACATCCAAGAGGAAAAGGCCTGGCTGCAGATGGTAATACAGTAAAGATCAAAGGGGAAACACAAAGAGGAAAGAGACAAATATCAGGCAAGTTTTCAAGAAGCAAAGGTTAGATAATTTTTATTACAGCAGCAGAAACCTTTATTTGATTTTCATAAACAGCCCCATTCAATAATCTACACAAGAGATGAATGACTGAAACAAATTCCAAGACCAGTACAAGATGTTGAGAGAACCTGGAAGAACAGTATTCCCACTAGAAGTTACAAGCTATTCATGTGAAAAAAACCCAACCCCAGCATTCATTAAACATGAGCATGATGCCAGACTTAATCCAAGTTTCAGAAGAAACATCCAGCACATACTTCATAACAATCACTAAATTCTGCCACAAAATACATATCCTTTTTAAGTGTCTAAAGCAAACATTATTAAAACCTTCTTTTAGCAGATTATTTAATTTCTTAGCTGCTAAAAGTGCTTTACTTCCACAGATTTTCATCTCTAAAAATTCCTGTACTCCAGAGCATAAGTCTCAACTTTTTTTTCAGCTAGCTATCAGCTCAGGTTCCTCTCTACAAGCACAAACTCCAGCTTCTCCCTTAAAACTCCATGGGAGTAGACAATCAGGGAAAGGGAAAAATAGACAGAGGTTTGAAGTTTAATAATCACAAAGATAATTTGGGCTGTTTCAGAAGCTATGTTTCAGGGAATCAACAAGCCCCTTAATACTGGTTTTCTGAAGGATCAGTATCAAACTGCTTTGACTTTGGAAGTATGGAACAATGTAGAAGCAAACCAGCTACCATGTTTTGTATGCAGCATCCACCTTCTCTCTCTTTACAGAGGACAGTTTGATTATCAACAAGAAGTGCCAGTGTTACATAAACTTTTAAACCAAGGAATGAAAACAACCCAAATGCACATTATCTAAAGATTGCCTCTCTTGCTCAGAAACACCAAACAACATAAGATTACTGATTAGTCCTATTAGTAGCAAAATTCTGAGTAAAAAAACCTTTCAGATTTAATCTCAATGCTTAAATATGCTACAGAAGAATAAATACTTCTGTTGTGCACACTGAAAGTGAGTAAATGTGCATATTCCCCAAACACATCCTGCAATTGAAATGACCTAAGACTGGAACACCTTGATGGCATTTAATTAGAAGAAAAATTAATAGCAAAATGTATTTTCTCTATGAAGCAAAGTTGACAGTTCTTGATTCTGACCATCAACTAAAGGCAAACATTTAAAAAACAGTGAAGAACTACAGTGATTTAAATTTGTTATAGTTTAAGTGGATTACATGAACTTTTAACACAAAGAGCATATAATATATTAACTACAATGTTTAGAAAGGTGGCTGCCAACTACTATATGCCCTGCACGAGTCAGTTAGGCTTATCTTCATCTCTGCCATTTTATTTTTTAACACTATAAAAGTCTTACATGAAGTTCCAATGATTTCAAACTCAGGTCAGCAAATGCATCTCCAAGTTGCCTTTGGGTATGTACCATCTGGAAGAGCTGTGTGGACAGTGTCTGTGCCAGTCTCAAGATATTTTCATATTTTTTTTTGTTATCTCTCAATATATCTATTTGAGCTTCTAGTTCCAGGTCTACTGTTCTTGAGCCACGACCCAATTTTTCAGAGATGATCTGACGTGTACACTGAGGGGGGGAAAAATAAATTACATTATAAAGAATCAAGCATATTCAAGACAACACAGCATACACCCATTTTCTGCTTCAAGGGACGTATAATTACACACAATTCTTTCACAATCACCCCTCCCAATATAAGTTTGCACAACAAACTGAAAAAAACAACACACTCTTTAGAAGTTTATCAGGACTCAGCAAGAACAGTTGGACAAGTCTCAACTCCTACTAAGATGAATATTCAAGTGAGCAAATCAAGAGCATAACTAATCGTTTCTCAAGTAAAGGAGCACATCTCTTTTTAGGTTTGGTGAATCTCATTAAGTTAAAAGAAGCAATTTAGCCCACTGCATTAAAGTGAGTTAATAGGAGCTTTACTAGTCCTGCATTTAAGAAAACAAAATCTAGTTAGTGATCTTTTGGTCTTTGTCTACCAACCATCCAATTCCAGATCATCCATGTTATATTTTCTAAAAATGTTATTTTGAGTTTGTTGCGTTTTTTGGGGTTGGATTTTTTTTTTTGTCATTTCTCTATTTTGGGGAGGGAGTGGTGGTTAAGGATGTGATAGTTTTCAGCATGTTTTTTAAAGCTGACTGGGAAACTGGGAACTCCTACTGAGAAATACATAAAACTATTCAAGTGCATTTCTCGTTATTTACACATCTACAAAATTGAGCTGACTGTCTCAGAAAGAAACTTACTGTTTCTTTTCTGTCATAAGTCAAATTCTTAACAGATTTGCAGCTCATTAACACAGTAAGCAGAAAACTTACAAGGCTGCAGACACTGTCACCCACCCAATGAATGTGACAGCTCAGGCTGCTACCACATTCCACTTATCTGTGACACCTTCTCTGCCAGAGACTTGAGCCCAACTTGGCAGTGAGCCTCCCAAGGTGAACATTGGGGTTTCCCTTGAGTAAGACACCGGAGAAGCCATTTGCAAAGCTTTCCAGGGCTTTCAAATGACTTCTTTTAATCCACTCTTTACATACATCCAATGCAGATACACATTTAACCTGCTAGGGCTTTTATGTCCGTTCTGAGTTCAATAAACGAACATAGGAAAGACTTACGATAGATCAAACAAGTTGGTCATAACTCATAAGCTTTAGACTGAAAGGTACAGACTCTTAGGGCTACTTCATTAATTAACAAGAAAGAGCACAGCTAATGTAGAAGGCATTTGTCCATCAAGAATTCCAAATTTGGGAGAGCATAACAAATTATATCAACACAGAATACAATTTGACTACTGAAGCCTGCAACAGATACTCCAAAATACAGATTGGCAATTCAGAGCATAAACAAACGTCTCCCCATGAATGATGAAAGTGATGGACAAATTTTGGCTGTTTTCTGAAAAAGTAGATAAAAACACACAAATCCCCTATGGAAATGCAAGGGAAAAGTCTGAATCACAGAAGGCAAAGTTTTTTGGAATGAAGAGCAAGTTAGAGGAAGGAATTATTTTCAAACAAGGAATATTTGCTTCAAAAGTTACAGCAAAATACCTGAAAAACCCCAGCAGTGACAAGTGTGGAAAAACTAGTAACTGGAAAGACTTACACTGCATACTTAAACTGAGGTGTAGCTAAAGCTGAATACTGAGAAGTAGTTACTGAATTAGTTACTGAATACAAGAATAATTGAGAAAGAAGATGCACCCAGCTCTTCTGATTTACTCTGGTTCTAAGTGGACTAGTATGGACACACAAGTTGCTGTATATTCTCATTAGCAAACAGAAAATTCCACGCATTAGTTCCATTTCACTTTATTCTAAAAGAGTATCTGTAAAGAACACAGTCCTGAATAAGAGCACACTCCTCAAACAGAAGTCACACAGGACAAAGTTTAAGAAACACAACTCTCAAAGGAAAAAAAATAAACACCACGATATATTTAAGAGAGATTTTTTAAAAATGGCTTATGTTAAAAGATGAACAGAGACATTAATAGGCATTTCAGAAGTAAATGTTCCACTAGCAGCCCACTATTAAAGAGAGGCTTGTAGAACAGCTATCTTGGGTTTTTCCTCTCAGTTTTGGAAGTTGTATCAAAACAAAAAGGCAATATTTTTATTATAATTGTTGAAAGTCAGGAAGAGTCACAACTTTCTCATGCCCGTTGTCTTTTTGCTAAACTGGAAATGCCTTTCTCATCCAAAGGGGAAGGGGAAGGGGAAAGAACAGAAAAACCTCTTGCCACTAGATTAGGGAAACACGGGCAATTTCTTTTGACACTAACTCATGATTACTAGGGAGCATAAGATTGGAGAGAGTCAAGAGGGACAGTAGTTGCAAAGGAAACAGAATAATCTTACCAAGTTATAAATTGCAGGAAAAAGTTAAATGCAGCCTATGTAAATTCAGGCTTATCATAGAAAGAAGAGCAGCTTTCACCTCCTGTGATTTTGAATTGGAAACAGTTTCTTAAAACCAAAATCAAGTGGGAGGTAACAAAAGCAACTGTCTCTCATTCACAGAAATGCATATGGGACAAAAAGTAAGGTACTCAAAAATCTATGAAGGCATACTTGAGCATCTCTTCACGGATGGGTATGACTTCTGAATGTATCCAACAATTTAATTTCACAACTCCTAATACAGACACCATGACGGAGGAACTGCGCAGGTCAGATTCCTACAGAACTTCCTAACAGCAAGTTTCACCACTAACTCCACCTGCAGATTGAAGTCTGGTGCATTCAAGAGCATGGATTTCCGCTTGGAGAGGTTTATCTGCTGACTTCCCTCTACTAACCATTTACTCCTGCCCTTCTGCATCTTCTAACCTATGATCATTTACCTGTTATGAGATAAGTAGAAGACTTCTTCCAATGACCTTCCCAATGGAATCCAAAGCAAGCCAGTATGTCCAGAAAGTGAAACACTGTCCTTAATCAAACAGAATATGCTTTTTGTACATAGCCTACATATGAAATGTTTTCAAACGAATGGCATCTCTAGGGACACTTGCATAATACTCCCTCAACTCAGACGGAATTCATAAGCTCTCTGTGAACAATCCTATTCCTCCAAAAAGCCGTACAAGAAATCAGTATGGGATGCCGTAACTGATCTATCTCTTTAGACATACTGGGGAAGCAGCTTCAAGAGCATAGATCTCAAGAAAAGAGATTAATTTATTTTCTGAATGTGCTAGTCTTTGTTTGCTATGACATAACTGCTGGGATTTCAGAGAGGGGGATGTTTAACCCAAGAAAGAAATCCAAAAATCCAGACTTTGCCAAGTCTACTGCCAAAGAAATAATGTTCTAAACAAGGATGTGAGATGATTTTTCCCAGGATTTTTCACTAGTCCTCTGACTATTGCTTCACATAAGATGGTTTGCAAACATTCTGCAATTGAGACATGGGAATTCTTTTAGTTTTCTAAACCAAGGCACCAAAAAGAGAGAATAAGGTCAAGTCCTCTCCTATTTAGTTGTGGTATAGCAGATTCAATCTCAAGAGTCAATGTTTCTTAGAGAATTTTAAAGAACAGCTTCAGCTGAACAGCACATATTCCGATTGGAGTACAGCATGCTCTGGGAGTACTGACACAGTTCTGCAGCTGCTACAGATTATGAGAAAAGTAGAAAGTCTAAAAGTAATTTAATTAGACACTAAAAAGACTCACACTTCCGATTCTAACACAAAGTACAGCATAAGTATTCCCTGTTTCCCATCCTCACGTTGGAGGAAGTCCTTATCTGGACTTAAGAACACTGGAGAGATTCAGAGCTATGTTTTACAAAGGAAGTTTTTTCCACAGATTCTTCACGTCTTCACAACTTGAT
Source organism: Todiramphus chloris collaris (assembly GCA_025345505.1). Classification (NCBI taxonomy): domain Eukaryota; kingdom Metazoa; phylum Chordata; class Aves; order Coraciiformes; family Alcedinidae; genus Todiramphus; species Todiramphus chloris. The sequence goes on along the minus strand of JANVCC010000076.1, from coordinate 11,627,825 downwards.
GTCAATCCTACTGATGCACAACCCACCTGTCCACATCTCTGTCATTTAAGTTGCAGGCATAACAAAAAGCCATTTCACAACACTGGTCTCCCATTTAAAACACCAGACAGTAGTGTATTCCCTGAAAATTGTCCTTTGTCTTGCAGCTTTTTAATGAGAGTCACTTTCAGCAAACCAGTGTGCTTTAAGCACCTTTTCTTTATTCTCTTGTTGTTATTATTTTAATTTAATCAAATTCCAATTGATCACAAAGTACCACCATACAAGAGTAAAATACACATGAATTAAAGCAACAATTCCAACACTAAAAAACCCAAAACATCAGCCAATAAAAACAAAACCACCACAATAGCAATCAACAAGTATGAACTTGTAGATGGGCTTGACTTTTTCCCATTAGCTAAAATTTTATTGTATCAGTAATCAACTCAAAGATAGCAAAAAGATTTAATTACAAGCATTGGTGCTGAAGTCTGTACATTATATACGTTGAAGGGGACATTAGAAACCGAATATTCTTTACCTTGTCAAATCTGTCATACTTAAGAAAGATTTTCCACTTAAACCCAAGGATTTAAAAAGGCTTACAAGGAGTGCTACACTTGGAAGAAAACGAAGCCTTCTCTTATCAATTCTTGCTTATGCTCACTGTAACAGATTACTTTCATACAGTAATAGTATACTTTGAAAACATCAACTCATTTCTAGAATACATACAGACACAAATATTTGTCTGCATACCTTGTAAGTGTTTAGGCTCCACTTTCTCACCAATTCCAATTTCTCCATTGCTGGATTCTTTACTTCATCTGCTAATACAACAGGTCCACTCTTCTGCTGAGCTCTGCCCCCTATGTCAGACACAAAGCAAATCTTCAAGGCCTTGTGGTTTTTGTTTTGTTTTATGGGATTAATAGCAGGTATGGAAGATTTGTGCAGCTGCACAAGCAAAAGCAGAGGCAAGGTGACAGTGATGAATATGCAGATTTTCAAAATCTATTCCAGAAAGAAATAATTATTTTAAAACAGATAGAAAGCATGTATACATATCTCAGTATTTCATGTAGTAATAGGCTGAATAAAGCTCACCTGAATGCACGGAGTTTTACTAACTAACCTTAAAACAGCTTTTGAGACATGTCTATTACTTAATCTGTGTTTTCAAATTCCAGCAGTTGAATACCCTCTTGCATTTAGCCAACCTAAAAGTCTGTTTACAGCCTGCAGAGCATTAAATGAAAATTATCTGCTTATAAAAACTGTTGTCACAGTGTACAATTAATAAACTTCAAAAAAGAATTTTTATCTTTTCCGATGAACATCATCCTTTCTAGATGTGTTCAGCCAATATTTAACTCATTTATTCTGGCTTCATCAGCTCATTGTATTAGGAATAATTCATTATACAAACCACCACTATAAAACCAGCCAGAAATAAAAGACTTAAAGCAACAAATTAAAAAAAAATCTAGGGGTAACCACCACACATGATTGCCAAGACTTTGCATTTTCAAGCTAGTATGCGATATGACATGGATTCCAAGGTTTAATTTTGCAAAAATATTTCCTAGTGTCCTAAATAATAAGAACTGCAAACCAGTACCACTTTTTAGGCAACATTTTTATTCAGTCATGTACAATTCTGAATACTGCCTCTAATCACTGCTGTTACTTCCAGTCACCTGAGCCTTGCCAGGTTATTTATGTAAATAAGAGTTTGGAAAAAAAAAATCAGTACAAATGCCTCAAGATACTCCTTTAGCATCAAGTTCTACTGTGTTCTTTATGTCTTCAAAGTGCTGTGCAAACATTAAGTAATTAATCCTCTCAACACCCTTATGAGGTAACTAAATAGGTTTTCTCCTTTATATAGTAGGAAACAGACAAAGATGTTAAGTAATTTGCCCACAGGCACAAAATGAGTCAAGTGGCAAAACCTAGTCTGGGTGTTGTGAATTCCTAATGGCCACCTCATACTCTATTCTACTGGAATATGTGGTCATTAGGCAAAAAATGCCAAAAGCTTCAGCTTTAAGCTAAATAAAAGATTTTGGTTACTCCCATTTTAGCTACTGTTATTATTAATATTTGGTAACTACTTTTAAAATTTTATACAGCAAAAAGTAATATACAGAGAGAGGAAAGCAGAGGTTAACTTTGTGAGCTGTTAAAAGCCAGAAATGTGAGCCACCAAAAATCTCCAGAAGTTATATTTCCAGCTAACAGTAAATAAAATTATTAGAGACATGGAGGAGTTAGTACAGTGTCAGCAGACACAAGGGCGTTATCCATCCAGTGCTATGATACCTGTGGGAACAATTAAATCACAGCCTTGTCCAGCCAGTCTGCTAGCTGCTGCACTGCTAGGAGATATAACAGATGATTTGGGTGATGCTGAGGAACCTGAAAAGGGGACATATTTAACCATGAAAATCCATCATCTTCCCTTAGAAGGCAATGTATACTTTTACAAGACTTTTTTTTTTTCCCTTTTCAAAACAAAGAAACATTTGCTTCAGCAACACACTAAATAGAAGCATTTGTGGAAAGGTTACTGGAATTTCTGATGGGAAGTGCTTTTTAAGAGGTGCAGCTGTTCATGTGAACTACTCCAAGATTTCATGACTTAATCTTTTTCTCTAGGTCATGATGCCAAACTTTTTTTTTTTGTAGAAGTAATCAAAATACAACTGACAGCTACATCAGTAAAGTATATACTATCAACAGAGAATTCCATCACAGATTGTTATACACAGCTTCTACTGCTGAAACCTCCTTTTTCAGGTCTAGGTAGATTTCACTTTGCACTGTCACTGAATGGCACTCACAGCATTAATGTGTGAAGGAAACTTTGAAATCTGTGCCAATTTCAGATATACTCGATTAACATCTACTCCTAAGTCTGTGTAAACACACAGCAATAAACTAGCCTGAAGATCATATGAGCCATTAGCTGTTAAGGTGTGTAATCTCCATCCCAAAATAAAGATTTTACAGCACTTGCTTGTTCTCCTCAAACAACACACAAAAACCAAAAAAACACCCCCCAAAACAACAATAACAAAAAAACCCCCAAACCCAACTTCAAATGACCTGCACGGTGTGTGTTCTCCACTCTAAGCTGTTGTAGGATTATGATTTCAGAGCTTTGCCACTCTTTGGTATCACATAAACGTCAAGTGGCATTCTTGTGAAATTTTCAGGATTTAAAAACTAAACTAAGAAATTAGCTTTTTCTCTCTGTAGTGATGAGTAGCCACCATACTTGGGGGAGATTTTATTGCTTTTTCTGAGAAATTCAGAGGTACTTCAGGGCTGACAGTGCACTGAGGGGAAAGAAAATCAAACTTAAAGATTAGCAGTTTCAATAAAATTTAGTTGTCAGAAACACCAACAGCATCACTTGACGTAACTGAATCAACAATCCTGTTTTGCCTTTTTAACTTTCTATAGAGCACCTCTGTTGTGGGGTACATGAATCCAATGATTTGGATCCAACTGCATAGAAAAGATGAGGCTGAAAGATAGCTCACTTGCTGCGTCCTTCTAGAATGATACATTGCATAAGAGCTCCAACTGGATTCATCCAGGCATAAAAGTTTGACTGCAAGATCCTGCTAAAGGCCTAAAGACTGAATCACTTCAGCAAGCGAGCCGAGACAAGCAGTTTAAAAATCCTTATCATTTTAAAGAGCATTAATGCAGCCCTATGTGTGCTTCATCATTCAACATCCCCCAAATCCTAAAAACCTTCCCTTCCAGTACTGTCTGCTTTGCATTGAAAAATGAAGCCCTAATAAGGATACTCAAACAGGAAACAGATAGGATAATCATTCTACTTTTGTCCATAAGAAGCCTTAGTTTTTCCCTCCCCTCACTCTCCCTCTGTTAGAGCATTAGGAAAAAAATCTGAAGAAAATAACCTTGGAGAAAAACTGCAATATGTGAAATGTTAAAAATTACATGTCCAAAGCTTATCACTTGTGCATGTAACTTTCTATGGAACTTCTGGATTTCAAATATATTAGTGTAGCTTGAAGCACTTCTTAAGACACTTTTCCCCTTGCAGGTTAATGCACTTAATAGCTGCAACAGTTATCCTGCTAATAGAACACAAAAAAAGCACAAATGGTGAGCAGTTTTCTATCTACCTATGTTTTTAACTCAACTTTTTAACTACTTTTGTTCATTCCAAAGACTGAAAGAAACCACATTCACTTTGTAATATATGTAAAGTTCGTCATGCAAATCACTGTTTTCATTAGCACAGAGTTTTACTAAACAGGAAATGAAGCAAAATGCAAATTAAATCTGTGACCACAAAGGGGTGGATTTTCACAGCTGCTCATCTGAGATCATTTCAAACCTTTCAAATTCAGCAATTGTCAAAGCTACATAATTCCTCAAAACACCACTTTCACCCACTATATTGGGGCACTGTTGTTTTCAGACAGATGGGAAACACTGACATTATGGGCTTGTTTATCACTTCCTATTTCTCATTGTTTAATATCAGCTCAGATTCTCTAAAACATACATTGATACTTGCATAGTGAATTAAATATTAATTACTAAACCCCTTCTAATATAAACAACTGCAACTTCGTGCAGAGAAAATGGGAGAAAAGACACTTTTTCATTAGGTAGCACTTGGAAAAGAGACCCAAAGCATTATCATTCCTAATAGCATAAAGAATTAAAAAACAGAGAGAGAAGTCTCAGGGGCAACAAAGAAGAATTCCACTCATTTATCTGCTCCAGGCAAGTAAACTGTGTATCATAAAATAATTCTCCAGTTTTATTTAAAATCAGGATAATAACTGCAATACTTAAAGAAAACTTCAGTGCAATGTAATAGTAAAATTATTTAGTCCAGCACCCTTTCAAGGTGCTTCCCTCTCTGTAGATCAATTTAACACTAAGTAGTTTCCACTAGTCCCTTAACAGATACAAGTGTTGCATATATTCTCAATTTTAACAACCCAGCTATCAGAGAAGATAAACAGGTTGTCATTATATGAAAATATGCCTAAAGATTTTAAATTGACAAATAAGGACAAAAAAGCAGTTACCTTTACCTGGAAATGGTCCTGCTTCAATGACTCCCTCTTTGGTGCTGTCAAAGCCATGAGATGTTATTTTGGTTTCAGAAAGTCCAAGTCCAACTTGTAAGGAACGTTTCAAGTCCTTGAAAATATTTGAATAAAAATGGAAAATTAATATTTAAAAAAAAAAAAGATAAAAGTGACTCAGAAGTATCATCATGCAATTTCAGTGGCTCTCAGGCAGGCAATTCTGCTTTTAGCCTGAAATGACTTTGCTGGTATCACAACATTCTACTGCAGCACACAAACAAAACATGAACAAACGAGAAGCATTAAGTATAGCCCGTGTATTTATTCTCTCTCCTTTTTTTTCCTTGTAACACTATATTGATGAACAACTAGAATGCCATCTCTTAGAGCTGCAGTTACCAGAAACGTGGAGCGCATCATGTTACACAGTCTGAAGATGGTCCAAACAACCACATCAGTTTAATAATGTATCCAGTTAAAAACAGACAGGGGTATAGAATGATCTAAGAGGAGACAACATTTTACAAGCCAAAAACATGGCACCAACTTTCATAATGTTAAAGATTACAAAAAAAAAAATTTCACTCTAAGCAAAGAATAGCTTTAAAATTCACAGCATCCTTAATTTCTACAAATAGCAAATGAAATCTCTTTAGTATTTGACATGGGAGACACATCCAGAAAGATAGCTTCAATAGCTTCCTTCTGAGTACCTACTCACAGCACAAAGTTGCCACTTATTTCTTTTGGTTTTGAAACTCATTGATTTAAAATTGCCTGAGATCACCTTGTTTAACTTTTGAGAGCTGGATTAAGTACTACAACCAACTTTGGAGGCAACTGAAGTCTTCAGAGAAACCCAATGCAGGCCTGTTATTGAACTCTTAATTCATACACCGTAATTCACATACCTACCGCCCATTTTTCTATCTCACCCACCTCTACAAAGAGTTCCCAATGGTTTCCTGGACTATAATTCCAGACATCTGATTGAAGTTTAAGCCCCTGATATTATGTAATACACTTAGTGCTTTAAAAAAATGTTCAGTTACTCAAAGCAATTTGAAACCACTAATTTGTAAAAGTAAAAAGTGAGTGAAAAACTACTTTGGAAGTGAAAGCAAGAAGGTCAAATACACTTACAAAAAAAAATAAGTATTAAGAAGTTTGAAAACTGTCATTTTCTGGAGCCAGGTACACTTTTGCATCCTTCTCAGCAAAAAAAAAGATGAAAACGTATAGGGGAGAAATAGTGAAACTTGCAGAGAAAAAAATATACATAGCTTTTAAGACGCTATTTATGATATATACAATGCTTCTAATTACAAAGAAAACACAACCTTTAAAATTCAACCCTTGTTTGACATGCTACTGTAGTCGCTCAATCCACAAACCAGAAGCAAACTAGTGCACAAGAACAGTATTGCCTAGATGCTCAGACTGTCAAGAAGTGGCTTTGGACCACATCCCTACAGGTTTAGTTAGCTGTCTTTAGGCAAGACAAACTCCTGGTAGGAGAAAGAAAAAAGAACAGCTACAAACACGAATTCCAGCAGAAAAGTAGTACTGTTGCCATGGAAAACCCAAGATGTTACTGCAATCAGAGTAACCAAATTCCTATAGCCATACGTTCACTCACATTGGTTAGTCAATAATAAATTATGCTGCATTTGTGTATCTGAAGCATTACACACACCTCACCCCCCCAAACAGAAAAATAAACAGCATGAACAGTAGTCATATGCAGAACTCAATCTCACAAACAGAGCCTATCACAGCACTAGATACCTACTGTCAGTCTTCACAACTGACTGAAATGCAAACTCCAGTGTTAAGAACTTGCAGTTGGTGGAACGCTGGAAAGCTTTTGCTTCAACTTAGAAGAGACTATTAGCTAAACTAGCTCAAAATAAAGCAAGTCAGTAGGAGCTGGAAAAGCAGAGATACCTGAAAAAGGATAACCAGATTGCTGAAGAGAACATGCACTGATTTACGCAGAAGTTAAATTGATTTTTTTTTTTCCCCTGAAAGCCTGTGAAGTTTCCAGAAAGATCTAAATCCGTGGCCAAAGAAATGTAGACAGCTAACCTGCTTCATCAAGTCTGCAATAGGAATCTAAGCAATCACCTGTATTTAAGGTTAAAATTCAAAACCCCTGCTTTGTAAAGACAAAAGTTTACAGCTAACCTTAAGCAACTGTATTACTTTAGTACATTCAACTTCATTCATTTTGAAACACAGGCTGAACAAACTACAGAGTTAAATAAATCGGAATCCTTCTCTTAATTAAAACCCTGATATTTGGATAATGAAAGTTATTGTCTAAAATTATGTATATATACTTATCAGAGGGTTTTACATAAATATATACATGTGTATGTAAATTTACACAAACACATTTATTCAAGGAGATGTAAACTTCTCATTGGCAAAAAGGCAAAGTTCAGTGTAAATAACTGCATTAAAATGTGGTTTTAAACACTTACTAAACAGTTGAAATAAACCCTGAAGACAGATATCCCTGCATATGAATTTCAAAGGAAGATTCACCATTTGTTGATTTATACATGACCAGAATTGTCATCAAAAAGTCAGTGATCAGCAAAACACTTATGTTTTTATTATTTATAAACATGCAACTTACTGTTCAGCGGACACAATTTACAAAGCAGGACAATTTAGAAAAAGCCTTAGAGTAAGAAAAGACATGCACAAAACTGGACACTTAAAAGAAGGTGTGACAGTACTTAAGGATTTTTTAGAGTGGTAAGAAAGCGTAAAGAAATTTCTGTGACTACCAAATGTAGGTTTGCTGTTACCACATGGGAAGTGAGGACTGATTCCCCTATTACAATAAGGTGATTATATTTTGACTATGCATTGCTTTCCTAGGTAAGAGGAATATTTGGATGAAGATCCACTTTCTAAACTCCTAAGTTTCAAACTCCCCCTTCCAAATCAGGTATTTAGAATTCATCAAAATTTATCGACACATTTCAAAACCATAGATCTGTTACAGGATCACCATCATAGACACAGAAGAGGTTTCATTCATAATTTTCCATTGAAGGACGCTGAAAACCATTGCATGTTTATGAAATTATCATTTAGGAGATTATACAGATCATCCAGATGAGCCACTATGAATTTTTGGCATATCAATCCTGTTGAGACAGTAGACACAGCAAAGAAGTTGCTCAGAATGCATGTTCATGAAGGAATGTTGGCTGAATTACAAGCCTGTTTCCAGAAAGATACTTCCCATCCATGCTATCAATAATAATCTAAAATGAACAGGGAAAAGCTACCAAAAGAGTATTGTTTCTGCACCAGTTGAAACCCACCTAGTCAAGACCCACTTACCCTGCAGAGACTAAGTAAAAACTACGGAGCAACTATTAATTGTGTTAATGGACTGACATAACTAGGAAATTATTAATGCACGACTAAGCATTATCTTTTGCTTAGTATGAACTGTGAGTTTAACAGACACTGTTTTACTTTACTACCCTGAATAAAGGTATTTTAAACACCCTACATCACTAACTAGTTCAAGAAGTCTATTAAAAGCACAGTAATAAAAATTGGAACAATCTTACACTTGTTTACTTTTTAATGGTGGAGGACATTTAAAATAAAAACTACTAAAGTTACCTTCAGGAAAAATGTGCAACACGTCTTCTAAGTTCACAGTTTAAAGTTTTAAAGATAACATTTCATTTCTTGGGCCTTGTAATGTAGTTAGACATCTATCCAGTAAGAAAACTAGCTCTGAACTTTAACTTCTCACCCTAACTTGCGTGCAAGTGGAACTCCTTGTATGTATTCAGCATTTTGTTCTTCTTTTGCCTCTTTATATTGCCCAGCTCCTATTTTCCATGAAATAAGCCACTAGATCCTCACATCAGTATAAATTTCAGCATAAAAACATGCAGAACTGAATGTTTTAATCTATGCTGAAGCAGTAAACAATATGAAACAACACATTTAATTTCCAATATATTTTTCTTCACTCAGAAGATGCTTTCTTCTACTCCATCCCTTTCGACTTACCTAATCTCATGCTACAATCCAGTTTTAAACTAGTTTCCCTTCTACTCCCACTCACATTTTTCTTTTTTAAAACTATCTGAAGCAGACCACTTGGGAACAAAAAGAAAGACTAGTCTTTTTTGCTTAATCTCCTAAAAACAGCTTTCTAGAACTGACACACAGAACTATATTTTACATCAGTCTACATTAATTAAAATGGCCCCAAATAAAATCAAACAATGCCAGTCAACATAGCAAAACCTAAGCAATGAGCTCAGATGTTTCAGACAGAACATGAGTGACAAGGCTGGCACTTTTTCCAGGAACCAAAAAAGAACTGACCTTACCTATTTTTGCAGCCTGGCAATAAAACTACAGAACAAGACACTGAATATATGCGCTCAGATTTGTCAGATCCACAACCTTATTTCATAATTCTAATAAGATAAATTGAAGACTTAAAGTCAATTTATCTTTTGCAGCTTTATTAGCTGTATTATATACATATTTAATAATGGTTTTGTCCACAAAAAGAGCCAGGAGAAGGCTGTGTGTACTGAAAATGAAAGGAAACAACTGTAACAACAATTTCAGAGTCTCAGACTGGTAAAAACTTTATACAGATTTTTATACAACAGTTTAAACATAACAAGCAGCTGACAATTGCCTGAATACAGGCAGACCAAACAGGTTTTTGATTAATTTTATTTATTCCTATGCAGCTTCCTCATTAGATGTCATGTTATTGAATTAGGAATAATATACTTCTTGTTCCTCCCCACAGTCCTCAGCTTCCATCCCCTCAGTGGTATTAACACACCACTATTCTAATCACATCATTATAATAGTATGGGAAGAAAACTGTGTTCTACAAGTCAGGGATAAGTGAAGACACACCAGTGAAGAGAAGAAATCTGCAAGACTTTTTTGCATGTTGAGTTTTCTTGTACAAACCATTAAGAAAAACATGTTTGATTAGGAAACGTTGAAGGCCTCTCTTATTAAGACAGGATAACAAACATCCCAACATTGGCAAATGCTTCTATACTCCAATTTTTTAAAGCTTAAAGGAGTTCCAACAGAGCCTGGACAGCTGAAAAGCAATAGGTCAATCTTTTTTGTAATAAAAGGTCATTAGACATTTCATCTAATGACGGCTGAAGCTACAGCCTTTTTTAGTCAAAAAGAGTTTCCATCCATCATACAGGCAGGACAAAACTTGTCAGAATTCCACACGCGTCTCTTAACAAGACAGAATTAGAATGTTGCAGCATATTTCTGAATGAGACTTTACAGTTAGGCAAACACTTATTTAGGTTACTGTATACTTTTGATTCTTATTCTTAAGCATAAGGATTCAAGAAGATGCATCAAACAGTGCTGCATCACATTGCCACAAGACTGCAATTACCACGCTTCCTTCTGAAATGACATTATGGGAATCTATGCTGTCTAAAGTTTTACAGTACTCATGCCATTCTTCTTCAAAGCAGGAGCAACCCTGCTTGACATTTCCAGGTAAAGACCTTTGCACTACACTGCCTTGCAAAATGAAACACTTCTCGTGCTTTAGTACATACAAATTTGGTGGAAAACAAATGTGTATTTTCATGCCTGAGCAGCTTATGGATGAGGTCTGATGGAAGTGCTAAATAGAATGCAAGTCTAGAGGAAAGTTTAGTCTTATAATTAAACAATTTTAAATTTTTCAAATTACCATTTTATAATAGCTGTAGAAGACAAAAAAATAGTATAAATTATGTTTTATTGTTTATATCTGAATTGTACAACATCTAGATGAACAACTCCCTGATCATAACAATAAGAAAACAAGAAAATAACTAACCTCATTCTCCAGCTTTCCAAAAAGGTGTAACTGAAATCAGCACATTGGACTTTGAGTGCTCGAAATTCTACTGTGGTCACATACTCTTACAGAGCACTGTGGTGACAGTACAGCTTAAAGTGATAATGCTTTTGTGTCCCTTTCTTACATGACCTCCTAAAAAAATCAGTATTTGGCTTGACATTTCCCTGAGTTGATAGGAAAAAAAGACCCCTGAGAACCTGGCAGAGAAATGTTATGGTGCAACGCATATTGCTTTAGGATAAAACAACAACAAACCCCAACCTACCTGGCAAGGAAAAAAAGAGAAAGCATAGCATTAAGCATTAGAAATAACAAGCGCAAAGGAAGATTAATAGAAGCTAAATATTAAAATTTGAGACTAAGAGATTAGTAAACACACCTAGATGTTAATTCTAAGAAGTTTGTTTTCTTTGTTTTGTTTATAAGAAGCCCTGGTTATCACATATTCTGAGTTTAGGTCACACATGCAGGTGTTAACTTGCACAAGACAGTTCAAAAAAATATTTGAAGTGCACTTCATCTTTGTTGATCTCAGAAAAAGCATTGTGAAAATAATTATGGCAGTAAACTCAACTATGCTTGCATAGATTAATTTTTCTGCAACTCAATCAAATATTTTACTAATTTTTGTGGAAGTACAAGTTTCAAAACAGAGCTGACTCGAAGCCAGCATAATTGTAATTAGCATACCAGCAAAAACCTACTTCAATTTTTATATGTGGGCATAGAAAAAAACCTACCTTAACATTTCAACCTTCCATAGAACATGGTGATTGTATTTTGACTGAACAAGGGCTCTGACCCAGTCAATGAGAGCACAAATTCCACTGACTGTAACTAGTAAGTACTGGATGCACTACACTGAAGCAGCAATTATGTACAGAAAAGAGAACTCTGCAGTCAAATTACAGCAGAGTCAAGGTCCTCAGGCTTAAAAATAGCAAATCTGTTTCACTACTTTTCGGTGAGCCCAAATTCATTACCACTTCAAGGTGTATTTTTGTACCTATGTTTAGGGGGGACAACGTATTTATCAAAACTTAGTTTTAATTTTATTTCATTAAAAATCATCCTGATTTTCACATCATGTTACTGATAGATCTTAGCTGAATGACATATCTTAAGAAACGTAAGTTTTCCCTCATTGTAACAGTATTCATAACAAAAAAAAACCCCAAAAGATGGCCCATTCAGCAGAAGTACAAAAGAGGCCCAGTAATAAGTCCATCATTTTTCAGTAAGGGCTCTAACATGCATGCATTTCCATCTCATGAAGTTAAATATTTCTTACAGTCATGCTCGCTATACAGCTACCCAGCAATCATAGCCAAATGGTCCCAGATGCTGTTTTCAAGATGTAATATATTTTCCATATTTAAATATCATTATTTATAATACTATAAAAATACATGCTTTAAACTATACTTTTAATATATATGTATATATATTTAAACGCTTGTTTTCCTGTTTTATGAGTACAATTGCTGGATTAAAAACCACTATCCTCATGGCTGAGAACCAATAACTAGAAATGTATGCTCTTGATTGTGCATTACAGACCATCCAATACTTTACACTAACCTTCAGAAAAAAGTTACCACTGCTGATATATGTTTCATCCAAAACCAGTTATTGCAATGTGCAGTATCTACTTTGCTGATTTAGTCTACTTTAACAATAATTTGTCAGCTTTGAAGAAATTTTTCCATTAAAGCTAAAGTCAGAAGACAAAACGAGTCAGATGCTGAATTTACCAATATTCAGGATGTACAGTAATTTGTTTTGAAACTTCAAAAATTCACCCCTCTAATCATCATTTTAGTAGGACAGAATAAAATGAAGTTCTGCTCAGTATTTCTTTTAGAAATAATCCTGCAGTGCAAGTCAGCACAGGACTGTTAAAAGTCAGGTATTTCCTTCAAATCCAAGTCTCATTAGATATCAAATAAATGTGGATAATTCACTACTCTTTACATTTCCAACCAAAAAGCCAAATAAAAGAAAACCAACCCCTAATTCCATAAACTATACCGTAGCACCCTCTGCTGGGCAGCCAAACACAAGAACTGATGCTAACATGTATCAAGGTTAAAAGGAAAACTCAAAACTACATATGGATGAGTATGGAACTGTAACTTATTTTTAACATAAGGCAGATAAGATGGGTTCTGATATATCTCATCTATATAGCATACAGCAATCCAGTAGTAATTTTTCAGTGTCAACATAAGAAAAGTTACTTCCCTCACATTTACATCCTCAAATCGGAATGTGACTCTTTTGAGGCATGCTGCCTCCAAATGTAACAGCCCTTACAAGTAGCCTGCCTCGAACAATTTCATACTTCTTCATTAAAAAAAATTGTTTGGTAGCCTGAATTCACAGGATCTGTTAAGTCTCATATTTAAAAAATACTTGTTGGCGTGTTTTATGAAGAAAACTGTCAAGATTAAAAATTGGTATCCTAAAGGACCAGAGACAAGCATGTAGATGTATATACACTATATTGTGCATTACAGAGCACCCAGTTCTTTACACTGTTTCATGTTCAGAAATATTTGCCATTACTAACATACCTTTTATACAAAAAAGGTTATGGCAATGTTCAATCACATTATGTTACACCAACTTTAACCGTAACATTTGAGCATCAAAGGAGTTTTTCCATTAAAGTTCTAGAAAGTGATATCAAGTGAAGTCTGCTAGGCATTGAATTGTAACTTTAGCATTTCTTATAATGGTACCTTGTTTGACAGCAAAGAAAATTCTTACCTTGTTAAAGCTGTGCTCATGAGAATCTTCCAGCTGTCCATTGCTAGTCACAGGAATTTCTGCTGCAGAATTTTTGGGAGACTCTTGAGCCATTGCACCTTCCTGTAGTATAAGAAGAAACAGGTTAGTGCTTGTCTTATATTTCCAATGAGTGCTCTATATGGAAATAGTTGGTGTATAAGTTTCATAATAGTTGATTTTATTTCAAACTCCTATTGGTAATATTCTGATATACTAGGTCTGGAGACATTAATCACATATCCAAATCATTTTAATATGCTAGCACAGCTCAGACAGAAATAATTTAAAGCTTCAAGACCTAAGAAACACTAAAATTTAACCTGCTGAGATGGGGGGCAGGAGGGTGTCAGACACAGATGAGTAATAGGGGGACAGACAAGTATTTCCTATGCACACTTGACCCTTAGAGTAGTTTATGTATTTCAAAGTATAAAAAAGGTGAGTTTGGCTAAAAAAAAATAAAAATGTACTAGCTAATGATAAGCAAGAAATCTTAGAGAGTACAATGAAGTTTAATTATTATTTAATTAAATTTTATTTATTTAAAAGAAAAGTAATGATTCCAAGCTTTAAAATAGTTTAATTTGCTTCTTATTTTATCATAATGTAGTGCCACCTTCTGACTAAACTGCTGGTATGCAACTCTCATTCAGTCAACAGCAGTAAATCTAAAGTGAAATGCAGAAACAAGAACTTAAAAGCACCAGTGCAAAGTTGCTTCAAAACTCAGCTGCATTATGAACAGCAGCAATAGCTGTGAAACCACTGCTTTCAAGAATGACCGAAGACATAACCCAGGAGAGACATTCCCAGAAGCAATGCACACTGTTTACAAGCACCTGAAGAGGGAACTGCATCTAACACTCTCCAAAACTAAGGGAAACCAAAATTTCAGCCCTCACAAAAAGCTACCCCTAACTCTGCAAGTTCTTCATTAGAAGTGTGAACAGCAACAAAATCAACACCCAACCAAAGCTGTGTTTGTTCAATTACTTAAAAGTTGTCTGAAGTCTTCAAACCTGCCCATGAACCTGTGCAAGGCTGGCAAGACACCATCAGTGGGTACCTGAGAATCTACATCACCAAACTGAACCAGCTCTTTCCAAAGCGTCAGAAAGAGACCCAGTCACGAGATCACGCTGAAGAACCAGCAGCTTCTTCAGCTACATGTGAAGCTTTCACAGGATATCCATCTAAGACAGATTTTACAGGTACTTACTCAGGGATCACCTGCACCATTCTTAATTGGCAACATCATCTGTCACACCTCACTGCTATTATTTCCCCCACTTCTACTATCACCACTTCATTTACACTGGTGAGCTTGATTTCCTTAGTAAGCTTTAAGGACACCCAAGGCTTTTTGCCTAACTAGCCACTGTCTGTGGGCTCCAGGAAACATGCTCCTCTGACTCCAGATTGCTTTCATCCAAGGACAGCAAATTACTGAGACCAACTTCTGTCGGTCTTTTGAAGCAGAGCTCAATATGCAAACTTTACTTGGTATTTACAAAATCTGATTTACTTTTCTGAAAGAGTAGTAAGATTCTTCATTTATCAGCATAAAACACCACCAGAAGTCCATTTAGTTACAAGTAAATGCTGCCTTTTATCCAGAGGAGAGAGAAAAAGGCCAAGGCCAAGCCATTCTAAGAACCATGCATATGAACTACAACCTGTGGATGTGCACCCATAAAATAGCATGAGGTGATACATTTGCCCCTTTTGAGTATCAGGCTTTTTCTACAACTAAGTTAGCAAAATTGAACTGAAAGCTACTTTCAAAACCAGCACTTTATGAAACACTTCCTTAAAATGAGAAGCTATTTAAGCAGAACTTAAAAAAAAAAACCCAAAAGAAACTAAACACATAGTGAAAAGATTTCAAATAATTAAAGTCACTGTGCTATAAGTTCAAGAAAAAGTGACTTTCTAACACACTAACTTACCCCATCAATCTTTCTCATTTAGCATGCAGTAAGTGCCATGTTTCCCACATGGGAAGGAATAGCCCATATGACCTATCTTCACATTGGCCTAGCGTGCCAAATTCTCCATGTAGTCCAGTCTTTACCCACAAACAGAACACAGAACAGCTTTTTCTGAGGTTGTTCTTCACACAACAAACTCAAACCTCTTAGCCTTTAAGTAAATGAAAATACTGAAGCACACCAAAAGGTTTCTTTTATGAGTACTTTGAAATCAGTAATCTGTTTCATTTCACAGCATATGGAATAGCTTGTGCTTTAAGGGACCTGCATCCAGGGATTGCACCCAGGTCCCTGCTCCTCACAGGGAGTTGCTATACAACACCAGTAGATCAAATGTTCGAGTTACCTGCCATATCAGATTGTAATTTAGGAAATCCAATAGCTCAAGCTTCTTAAGCTTGCTCTAAATCTGACATCTGCTTAAACTCCAAGACTGCTAGGAACTATACTTCTACTTGACCTGGCAAAGTGAGTTATTTTTCACAATGCTTGGCCTGTCACAGCTACCTGTGCAATACCAAAACGTTAGCAGAAGTTAAAATAGCAATTTTTTGTCCTCCTTTTCTGCAAAACAGTGTCCAGGGGAAGTCTTGTACCGTCAGGGGATACACTTTGTTTCTCAGGTATCACAAACAAAACTGCATCTCCAAATTTAAAGGCAAAATGAATACTTGGCTTGGGTGCTTTTCATCAAGAATCTCCAATCATTTTGCTAATATTGTACATTGATATATGTTTATGTATTTATTCAAAGATACACATGCTCATGCATATGCATACATACCTCCAGTAAATACGTATATCAGAAAACAAAAATTCATCGGCTTCTCTGGACAACTTTTAAAATCAAAGATGACCTAGAAGCATTTCACATACTTTTTAGGCATTCCTACTTGAGTCAAACCAATGTATCAAGTTCAGAGAAAGAAAAAAACATTATTTGATAACTTCAATTTCATGTTGTGTCTAAACCAAAACACCATTTTCCACTCATGAAAGGAGGACATTTCACCATTCTGCTTTTCCAGTCCCTACTGTAAGCCACACAGTGTCCCACCACCCAACCAGTCTCTTTTCAGTTGTGCCCTGTGATAGGATGAGAGGTAATGGTAGCAAGCTTAAACATAGGAAGTTCCACCTCAACATGAGGGAAAATTTCTTCACTGTGAGAGTGACAGAGCTCTGGAACAGGCTGCCCAGAGAGGTTGTGGAGTCTCCTTCTCTAGAGACTTTCAAGACCTGCCTGGATCTGTTCCCATGTGGCCTGCTCTAGGTGTTCCTGCCCTGGCAGAGGGGATGGACTCAATCTCCAGAGGTCCCTTCCAACACCTACCATTCTATGAACCACTCACCTGACTGCACAGTAAACAAGCTCAACCCACTAGCCTAGCAATAAACTGCTGAATCCAGGTTAATCTTCCACACTTTCAGTGCGTTCAATCAGTTTGCAAGGAGGTCAAGCAATCACTAAAACCAAGAACTGAGCAGCTGAAAAATGGAAGCGGGATAAACTGATAATTTTGCTGAGCTGTAACAAGAAACACTAAAAGTCAACAGTCTAAGCTAGCACTGCTACCAAGAACAAGTCCTTGCCCTTTACCCCTAACTCCTCCCCCATTCCCCCACCTCTTCCCTGGGCCAGAACAATGTATTTGTACAGCACACAAGACTGCAGAAACACTGCAGGTTAAAAGAAGGTGACCCGAGCCCAAGAAAAGGATGGGTAATTTTTTCACTCAAATCAGTTCTCCAGCACAGTTCATCATATAGCTCCAATGCGTGGGCCTATGAAACAGAGGGGGTAATCATACAGTAGGAAACTACTAAGAATGAAGGACTTCTCTAATAATGGTAAAGTCAGCATCACTTTTTTTCTCTCTCTTACTCTGGAACAGTCAGGGAAATGTTTACTCTTTACATTTCTGAAACAGCCTCCCAAACACATGTGACTAGTCAGTCAGATTGTAGTAGTATTGGGAACCTTAGGAAGTTGTTCATAATTTTAAAAAGTCACATACTTCTACACAAAGAAGATACAAGCTGTATCTGCTCCCAAGAAAAGATTCACCACTCTGGCCACAGAGAGAATGCCTTGTTATAGTGAGGTTACACAAAGATTGCTGCCTTTTAAATACCAACCCTTTCTTCCTGCAGTACTTACACGTTTCAGACCCTGCCACACCTAAATCTATTAAACCTACAAAACAAATACTGCAGCATAGCAATAGCCTACCAGTTGAAGTAATCCTTTGTTAAGAATTAATTGGATTGCTCTTAATAGTGCCTCAAAACCAACCCTACTCATTCAAGGTAACATGCATGAATTCATATCCCCATACTAACTTCACCATGCTACTATGTACATGAGAATTTTTGGCAGTCTGAAACTGTTGCTGGGATTGGTTGATTTTACACTAATCTAACTATCACCCAATCACCTCAGAGTCAGACTGGACCTCTTCTGCAGCTGGATGAGATTCATCAAATGTGGATTCATTGCTGTGTTCTGACATACCTGGAAATAAAATAGGTTTGGCATGCATTAATTGATGAGAGAGGAATGTCGCACCTTACAGAAGCCAAAGCAAGCTTTCAGAAAACACTTTTTACAACTTCTGGTAAAGCACAAAAAACAAACCCCCAAACTTCCCTCTTTTGATGATGACCAGGTCTTTAGCTCTCCAAAATCTAACCGAGACTAGGAACACAGTCTAGCATAAGCTACCACTGCCAAAGCAACCTTCCCTGCACAGACAGCTAAGCTTGAAACATAAAATGTAGGAAGTCAAAAGAAGTTCTTCAGATATTTCCTGTCAACTGCAACAATACACTGACTGTATCCTAGCATTGCAAAGATCACGGAGGACATGTGATTTATCCAAATGTTGCAAGTTTATATTGCTACTAAACCACTGGAACCTAGTAAGCTGTTCAGTCTGCTACATCTGACTAGAAACAGAATGCCTTTCATTTTATTCACAAGCCTCACCTAGAAAGAGGCAAAGAAAGTTGGTAACACTGAGGACACGCACAATAAATCAACTCTGTGAATACAGTGATCACGAAAGATGTTACGTACTTTTCTTATTTAAGCTACATTGGGTATCTAAATTTGATTTCAGATAGCTGGTAACTACAGGTGACACTGTAACTCAGCTGTTTGACATGAGGAGGCAAACAATCCTTAAGAATTAAACAGTCTGTCAGTATGGAGTATAACCACACAACTTCAGTTTATTGTCTTGTACCACTTTATACATGTTCAGCTACCAGATTAAAAAGAATTAGATCTCACTGTTTCTATCATATTTCAATTTTCTAAGCTACAAAATATTTTAATTAAAGCAAATCAATAAAAAGGTAAGTAGTTCACATGACAAGGAAAATAAGGATACAAAGGCTGAGAAACTGAATCATCTAGATCATATCACACTGGACGACCTGTTATTTTACCGTGGAAAACCAAACATGTAAAAAAAGGTTTTCTCCAGAAAAAAAATTCTATTCAGAGTTATCACTGAGTGAAGTTGGGTTTTTCTCCAACCAATATAAAATTCCTTTCAAATTAATTAAGAAATAAGTATAACTACTTAATACATCTTAATTTTGAATATGAACAATTGTGTAGCAGAGATGCTGCTTTCTCACAGAGTCCTGTCCAGACTCTGCTTGTGGTTGAAAACAACCTTCACCTTTAAAGCTTACTCCTGAGTAGATACAAAATTTCCACTATGAACTAGAAGAGTAAGTGTGGTGTCTTTGCTCTGCTGGTTAAAGAAGACGCTAAATTCACCTACTAGTGCAGTTTTGGTCAAGACAACCTGTATCTCAGTTTTACCGTATCAATGATACCGCAGTTAAGCTTGTACCTCGCATATAAACTTACAAACCATGCTAACACTGTTAAAACTATGAAATGCTACAAGGAGCAAGAAGACCTTACTGATAGCCTTAAGAACTCTAAATAACCTAATCTAGAACCGTGAACCATCTCACAAACAGATGCAAAAGACACCGTGTAATGACAATTAAGTAATTTTTTAAAATGCAAATTAATTCACCCTTTGTATCACAATCTCGTTCCCACAAATTTTTTTTGTATAGTGTTCTCTTCCTGCAAGCAGTATCACCACTTTAAACACAGCTCTGCAGGACCACGCTTTACCAACTTTAAAACAAGAGAAGGGGAAAACTGTAGATTAAAGATGGTTTTCGTAAAAAGTTTAATTGTACATTCTAGTTTAACTACAGAGTTCCCTGATGATTGCTTCTATAGCAAAAAAAAAACCAGGGACATAAACACCAGAATCTGGATGTAAGGATGAAAACTTTTTACATGTTTACAAAGATTCAGAAATTAAGCTATTCCTGTGAAATTGTGGCAAACATGGCATCTGCATATATGTATTACTTATATTTAAGATTCCATTACAGAAATGCATAGAGACTTTTGTATCTCAGTAGTTCCTGACTTTGTCTTGCAGGTGTCAGAGAAAGGGCCATTCCCTGTAAGAGTTTGCTCATCTTCAGCGTGAATTCTTCATTATTGATTATTTTTTCACTACAACAGACATGACTTCAGAACACACTAAATGACTGCTCAGTGTAACAGGACAAGATTTACCATCGGCTGCAATTACAACTCAGGGATGTTCCACCTGGAAAAAATACCATGCCTGATTCATACTCTGACATAAGTATAAGCCAGAAACTCTGTCCTCATCGCTCCTGCCCCTCTGGATTTTAGTTCTTTTTCCCGTTAGACCAATGCTGCAAATCCACACAAATCCACACCACAGCAGAACAGAGGAGACAGAACAGACTGAGAACTTCCCTCCCATTTCGAGGTGGCAAAGCCACCTTAAATGAACACCCGACTACAACCTCAGTCATTTTAAATTCTGCTGCCCATAAATAATACCACACCATTTTTCAGATTTCACCATAAATAAATAAAACTACACAATTATATCTGCATTTCTAAGCAGGATGCACTGGCTCCTTCACTTAAGTTTTTTTGCTTGAATTTGCCAATAAGGTAAAAGATATCTTCTGTCCAAATAGAGTTTATTCCATGCTTCTATTGTTGTCTTGCTACTCTACTGCATAGATAAGTAATAAAAGTTTTTGTAACACTATAAGAAATGCAAGTGCTGGTGGAAATTACTGATTTAATGCCTATTTTCTCAATTTCAGTTTAAGTAAGACCACTGCCACTAATTCTTGCCAAGATCAAGATTCACTGCTTTTTAAAAAGAATTTAAAGACCTGTATTAAACACTTCCTGTTGCAATCACAACATGTAGTTTCCTTCTTACGCTCTTGGATTCTCTGGTTGTTGCACTTGCAAGATCTAATTACCCTTGAAAGCTACAAACCATGATGGAAATAAGGACTGTAGAACAGAGCTGCTACTGACTTCCACATTCCCTACTCTAGGTCAGCCTGCCCCTAAGCGCCTTAACACTCTGCTTATAGCCAGATTACCTAAGGCACGGGCTCTCTTTTTGGTTTCAACTTCTACCAAAACAGAAAGAAGCAGCTCATCAAGATGCTCTCTCAGCTTCCATTTTTTTTTCCAATCTCATGTTTTTCTGTATTACTTGTTCCTTAAATTTTAACTCCGTGTGTGTGCATATACATATACATCTATAAATATGATTCAGACAGAAGTTTAGTTTTGGAGTTGCACTGATCAAATTACATCCTCATCCAGACCTGCAAAAGAAGCCTTCTGTTATCTAGGGATTCAACACTTAGATAACAAAACCACCAACTGCAACTGCTAATTCCTTGTTACCAGTTTAACCAAGCATAAAAAGCACACACTGGACACAGAAACTACATCCAGTTCAGGGGATGCAAGATGAAAGCCTATGAGGGGGTTTCAGTTAAAAACGATAGATCACAGATGTACTAGAAGTAACAGCAGAATAATTGTTTCTAGTTTGTAAAGACAGGAGATGCAATGCTTGCTTGTCACACAACACTACAGTGTTTCCATGTTTTAAGAACGGCAAGCCAGCTGCAAAAGACAAATGGGAACACTTAAAACAGTAATTGTGAGGGTGCGGAATAAGTCCTAGGGGCATGAAATTTAAGCAGCATCTAGAGTTTTCTTCCTTCACCAACAACCTGGTTCCCTTTCTCTGTCATGAAATCCACCTTCCACCAAGCTCAGGCTCTGCTTGTTCCTCCAGGGACCCACAGGCCCCAGGAGGGGGAACTGCACCGTAAACTCCGCAGACAAGCAAAAAGATGGGCAGACCCCAACCCGCACTGCTCTCCCGACCCCTCCGGCAGGCGAACTCGCCCAGCCGCCGGGCACCTGGGGCAACGGGCAGGACGCAGCGGCGGAGGCAGCCCTCCGATGGGCCCCGCTAGGAGCTGCGGGCCCCCTCCGCGCTGCCGGCAGGCCCAGCCGCACCCACGGGCTGCCGGGGAGGCCGGGGAAGCGGAGGCCGCTCCCACGGTTCGACACGTAGGACGGGACTGGAGACGAGGTGCGGCGCGGCCCTGCCCGACGCAGCGACTCGCGGGCCAGGCCCGATCCCAACACGGGGCCCCACGACCCAGCCTCACCCCGGCTCTCACCTGCCGGCAGCGCTACTGCGGCCCCGGGGGCGTCGTGCTGAGAGGAGGGAAGGGGGGGGAAAGGAGGAAGCCGGGCAGGGCAGCGTTAGTGCCCCCTCTCCAGCTTTATTTTCTTCCTTCTCCGGTACCAGCAGGAGCCGGAAGTGCTTGGCCGGAAAGGCGGCTGCCGGCGGCCTCTCTAGGCTGCGGGGCGCGCGTCTATGGTCGCTGCACGGCCGAGCCGTAGCCATAACAACCACAGCCCGCGCCGCCGCTCCTCTCCTCTCCTCTCCTCTCCTCTCCTCTCCTCTCCTCT
>JANVCC010000076.1:11544546-11605075 GCA_025345505.1 Todiramphus chloris collaris | reverse complement strand
TCCCTCTCCTCTCCCTCTCCTCTCCCTCTCCTCTCCCTCTCCTCTCCTCTCCTCTCCTCTCCGGCCGGCGCTCGCATTTTACCACCGCCTAGCGGAGGCCTCGGGAAGGGCGGCCCGAGTCTGAGAGGGTGGCCGAGGGGGTGCCCGGAGGCGGGAGGGGAGGCGGCAGCGAGGGGCTCCTCACGCCGCTGTGCCGGCGGCGCCGGGGCAGGCAGGCGGGCAGGCTCCCCGCTCCTCACGCCTGAGGCGGCGGCGGCGGCCCCAGCCCCGCGGAGCCCCGCTCCGCAGCCAGCTCCGTTTGCGGAATTGGGGCTTGGCGGCGTGTCCGTGCCAGCTGGAAGCGGGAGGCTGCGCCCTCCAGCCCCTGCCAAGTGCCGTGCCCGTGAGATCAGAGCGCGGTCTTGAAAAGCGGCCTCCTCGAAGGCGGGCGCAGCCGCAAGCGGCAGAGCGGGAGCTGCCCGCCCGGGTGTGCGCCCCTGGAAGACGGCGCTCTCTCGGTACCATGGCAGGGGCTTCGGGGAATCCTCTGCCCGAACCCGTAGTGAGGAGGAAAAAAAGCATATCTATTGAGGAAAAAATTGACATCATAAGTGCTGTGGAGAGCGGCAAGAAAAAGGCAGACATCGCAGTCAAGTATGGCATAAAGAAGAATTCCTTGTCTTCAATCATGAAGAATAAGGACAAACTTTTGGAAGCCTTTGAGTCTTTACGATTTGATCCTAAAAGAAAACGACTAAGGACTGCTTTTCATACCGACCTGGAGGAGGCATTGGTGAAGTGGTACAGAATTGCTCAGTGCTTGAAAGTGCCGGTAAACGGTCCTATGTTGCGCCTCAAGGCCAATGATTTTGCCCAGAAGCTTGGACACAGTGATTTTAAATGCAGTAATGGCTGGCTCGATCGTTTCAAGGCAAGGTATGGCTTAGTTTTCAGAGCTCAGCCTGTAGATGCAGCTGCTGCTACTACTACAGTGGATATGCCAGCTCTCTGGTACCAAAACGTGCTTCCTTATTGTTTAAATGAGTATCAGCCAAAAAATGTGTTTTATATACAGGAGACTGCCTTGTTGTATCAGATGTTACCACATAATACATTTGCATTTAAAGGAGAAACTTGCTCTGTAGGTAAAATAAGCAAAGAGAGAATAATTGTAGCGGTGGGTACAAATATGGATGGCTCTGAAAAACTTCCTCTGCTTGTCGTAGGAAAAAACAAAACTCCACACTCTTTCAAAGATGTGAAGTCACTGCCTGTGGATTACGAAGCAAACGATGTGGCGTTGATGACTTCAGAAGTGTTTGAACAGTGGATGCGTAAACTTGATGACAGATTTCAAGCGCAGCAGAGACGAGTAGTTATTCTTGTTGATTCTCTCCCAGCTCACACAGAAGTAAAGAACCTGAAGTCTGCCAAATTAGTGTTCTCTCCTCCAGACTCTTCATGTGTAGCTACAAAACACAGGGTTATCAGAAGTCTGAAGCTTAAATACAGGCAGTGTCTTATAAAGAGATTTGTTGACTGCGTAGAAGGTAATAAAGAGTTTGTGCTGTCTCTTCTTGATGCAATTGAGATGTTGTACCTGTGCTGGAGGGAAGTAACACCAGAGACTATCGTAAAAAGTTATAATGAATCAGGATTCAAATTAGAAACCAAGGGAAATGGTAATGACACAGAGGTTGAAAGTGATTTTGATTTGATTGCACATGCACAGGCAGCTGGAGTGGAGTTTCCAGAAGGTTTATCTCTGGAGGAATATGCAGCTCTGGATGATGGCTTGATAACTTACAAAATGCCGACAAATAACGACAGAAGGTGTGCCAAAGAAAGTGCATTGGATGTTGGCGATGAAGATGAGGATGAAGGTGATCGATTTCAAGGTGCTGAACAGCCTTTACCATCAAAAAATGAGGCTCTGAGTGCTGTAGATACCCTTCGAAAGTTTCTCAGAAGTCAAGGCATGAATGATTCTCTTCATGATTCCCTAGCTGACCTGGAGAATTTTGTTCAACATGCAACATCTAAATAAATATTTTAGCAAAGTGTGTAAGCATTTAATTTAAAAAACAACAAAAAAAAGAACTCTATAAGTAAACAGAAGTAGGCAGTTTAATAACAAATGTTGCTGCAATGTTCTCTAGTGTGCCTTGCTCAGGTGCCTAAAGGTACATAATGAAAGAAATCTGAAATTATGTAAAAGGGCTGTGACCTGAACTTTCCACAAAATCAAGAGGAAAGAACACAAAATTTGGGGTGGAGAGAAGAAATAAGGTGAACCTCTAAAATGATAACTGTATTAAGAACAGTGGAGAGAAAAGCAATTCTTTGAGTGGTTTGGTGCACTCATGAACTGGTGCCCACTTGGAATTCTTTCCGCAGAAAGAGATTAGCACTTCTTCACATTGATAATTTCACTGCTGTCTTTGGTACTGTTGGCAGTGGAATGGTAAATATTTATCAGTTTGGTGCTTTTGATACATAAGAAGTTGTATAACACAGAAAAATAAGGTCTGAGAACTAAGGATTTCTTTCAAAAGTAGGTTTTTTTTTCCTTGTTCAAGACTTCTAGCCATAGTTTCTTCTTGCAGCAGCTGATGAAGGGCAGAAAGTTAGTGGCTTAGGGCATGTTTTGTTTTCTTAAAGCTGCTGGAGTGTGGATGCACACAAATGGCGCAAGCATTTATCCGAGAGTCAAAAGACAAACAAACCTTTACTTGGTCTTTGAAGAGGGCAAGAAGGAAGGTCATTCTCTCCCATTCAGCCTTTTTGGTATTTGGATTTGATGAAGGTCCCTCCGTGCAACTCCATGTGTGTCTACAGTAAACAGAGGGGAAAAATCAGCTTATGCAGTATCTGCACTCAGAAGCTTACCGAACTCATTTTATTTACTGTACTTGAAGGCTTTGCTGTAGGATTCAATGCACCAATGTGGGTTATTATTATAAGCACCATTAACAGGGGTATTGTTTGCTTGAGTGCAGTGTGAACTTGAGTAAATCACAGTACATTTACCTGTCTTCAAGTACATGTTTCAAGCAATGAAATCACACCAGAGCCAAAAATCTCAATTCATAAGAGACATGCTGCTTGTGACTTTTTTTCCAAACCTGTTTTAAATATGTTCTGCATCTATAAATTCTTTTTTTTTTTCAAAACTTATATATAATAATTTTTCTACTGTAGAAGAAGAAAATATTTTAGGGAAGCCCTTTAGGAAATGTGTAAGAAAGAATCTATTTCAGTGCCTGTAATTAAACTGTGAGAAACAATTTCACTTGTTTGATTCTTCAGTTTTCAATAAATAGTATAGCTAAAACTTTACTGTTCTTTCTGGTGGAGGACAGTTCATCCATTTGTAAAAGCATTTCAGAAAATATATCAAATTATTGGAAGTGAAAATTTGGGGGGGGTTGGATTGGTGGGAAAGTGCCTATGTGTGCCTATACTTCACTAGAACCCCTACCAAAAAAAATAAAATCCCACAAACTTCTGTTTTCTTTCAAAATATCTGATGTGAATTCCATCCAAAGGATGTTCTGATTAAACAAATTTCTGTTGAAATTCCAATAAATAAAGTCCCACACAGATTTATAGATTCTGCTTTATTTCTTCTATAGATTCTGTTTTATCTCTTTTAACTATTATTTTATAATACAGATGCAAAGTCTTTTAAATTCAGAAGCTGTGTCAAATAAATCAACACATTGTGCTTGCTTAAATACTTATAAAATAAGTATTTTTTCTTTTGGCTAGTCTTGTTTGAGGTTCATAGGAATCCCACAGAGCACTATGGATAATGTTTCTATAGTAATCTTTTAATTTAAATTCTATGGTTTTCTTTGCAACAGCTTCTTCTGCTGAAGGCAAGTATTGGAAAAAGTTTCTAATATCTATATAGTAAATGTGTATATTCTTTAAAATTTGACTCCACATGGACCTCATCAGCCCAGGATCCAGCTAAGGAGATTCTCTGTTTCCTTCTAATAGAATTCTGAGTATGAAAGTGTTGGATCTGAGTGAGAAAGACTTGCATAAGAAAGCGGCAAGTCTTGGTTAAACAAGGGTTCAGTTTACAAGAAGTGTAAACTTTGCAAGATGAGGCTTAGAAAATCAGGAGATAGGAAATAATGTCATTTGCTGTAACTAAGGAAGTAAGTTACTGAGTGCTGTCATACTCCCTCATGAAAACAACAGGAAGAATTTACTAATTTGGCCCAGACTTTGGAGGTGAATTGTAGAACTTGCTTTAAAAAACATACAACCCATCAAAATACCATATCTTTAGAGATTATATTACTTTTTCCTAGCCTCCTAGTTCATTCTGAGTAATCAAGCTGAAATGCACTCACTGAAAGTGTTTTTTTTCCAGGTCAGACACTTTATACTCTCACCCTATAGCTTTCAAAATTATTTAGGAGCCCAAACATTTCTTTTCTCTTGGTCACACTTCTGGTCAAACAGAGAATGTGAACTCCATTTTGAAGCTTGTTGCTGTTTCAGGTGTTTGTTCATGGGGGAAATGCAGACTCCTGAGATCTGAAATGCTAGCAGTGAAAAAGGAAGTGGTATGCTATGTAAATGTTAGTCATTTAGCCTGTGTACACTGTCTGAGCTAGAGATTTGTTTACATTGTCTAGGTAAACCACCAGGACACTGGCTTTTTATGTCTGGGGTGGTATCTTGTGGAGGGAAAGGCAGAATATTGCTTTAGACTGCACCATGTTTAAAAAGAAGAATCTTTTCTACAAAAGGCAGGTTACTAAAGGCTGTCATTTGCTTTAATACTTCAAATATTAGTTTGGACAACTGTGCTTTTTCCTGTATGTTTTTCTACTTTATGCTCTGGTTAGGTAGTAATTATGTGCTTTGATGTCAAGTCAGTGAGGTCGCTGTCTGTAACCCAAATTCTAGAAGTGTGAACTGAAAACACGAAGTTTTAGAAATATAACCAGCTTTCAAACAAGACCAAAACAGAAAAAAAAAATATTTGGAAAGATTGTTTGATATAATCAAAAGCATCCTCGGAGTCATTCCTGTGACAAGTAATATGCAAAATGAAGCACGCTTTTCAAAATATGTCTGCATTTGGAAATTTTAATAATTATCACACTGTTTCTGAATTTTTTGTGTGTGTTGCTGTTGTGTGCAGCTCTGGACACTTTTCAGACTTATAAAACTACAGTCTCCTTTAAAAACTGTTACTCAAAGGAAGGTTACTCGCCACTAATGGGAAGAAGAAATTTAAAAGTTTTTTGCACCCTCAGACAAAACCAGAAGAGAGGGGGCAGTCAGGGCTTTATAGGAGAGTAATCCATATGTGCCTGTGTGCCTAAGATGTCTAATATTTTGATAGCTAAGTAATTGAGGGAGTAGGTAAATCGATGGTTTCTCATGACTGTGTAACTCTTGAGGATGACAGTCACAAACACACAGAATCTTCGGTGATTTAAAATGTAACTGCAATATTTTCATAGATGTAAATTAAATTATAACATTACAATATTAGTAAGATACCTTCAAGATCTTTTTAGTTGTTGTGTTCGTTGAAAAGGTAGGGTGAGTATTGGCCTACTCAACACTTAACTGAAATGTTTGGTGACCGTAGCAAGGAATGACAGCGTTTCACATTATTTTCTTCCTTTTATATCAATTAAACTACTGCTTCCTATTTTTGAGAGGCAATTGGTAAAGGAAGACTTTGCAGAGTTCTTACTGGGAACCGAAGGGTGCTGTCAGCAGAGAAGAGTTTTTATATTTCAGCAAGGAAGTCAGTATTTGTATCTAGACTTTTTAATGTGCCTGTTTTGGTGGTTCCTTCCTTGAAAATCAGAACCAAACCCCCTCAATTCATAAGCAAACAAATATAACTGAATTTTTTGCAGTGTGATGAATGGCAGCATACTCCCATCAGTACAATCATTAACATTAGAAAAATCTTTAAAACAGATGAAAATACAAGACTTTTATGTCAGACAGACTATTTTTACACATAGCTTTTACATTGGTAAAGCAGTGTTGTATAGATAGACATGCAATTCCCTTTTACTGATATAACTGCACTGTGGTATAACTGTGTCACTGGTGTATAGGACTGGTAATTCAAGTGTCACTCACTGCCCTTCTTGCCAATACAGTTACTCCATTTAAGATGCATTTTCTCTCTTATAGCTGTCACTGTTTAACTGCTCGCTCAGTAGCAAATCTGAAGAGCTGTACTCTCTGGGGAAGTTCCTCTCTGTTCAAGAAGGATTAGTTGAGTGTGTGTTAACTAGTTGCTGGTGTGTCTCATCTGAAGTCATCCACTTCTCTTGAGACATGTGCTGTTGGGGCTCTTGCTGTATTAAGCACACAAGGAAGCAACTTACTGAAAGCACTGCTTTTTCTTTTGGCAGTGTTGGTGCCTCATGCTTCTAAGCTGTATACATGATACAGTATGATATTTTACTGTTCAAAATGATATTTCTTTCCTCTTCCACCTTTTTTCATCCATTGCCTTCTATCATTTTATATTCACTGATATGCCAATTCTATTGTTAGTGTTAGGACTGTTGGCAGAACCTTCTGGTAAGCTGCTTTTCTCCTTACTCTCCCTATTTCTAATATTATCTTTTGCAAGTGGTATTTTTGAATCATCTCGTGTATCACCTAGTATCACCCTCTCGGTGCACATGTTCATGATCTCAGGCCCTAATTTCTCCATTGCTGTATTTAGTGGCCTTCCTAACTCCTTGTTTCATCTAGCTGAGAACATTTATACATCCATATTTCTATTTGTCTTCTCTTCTTGTAGAGATGAGTGAGCAGTGCATTTTTCAGCAGTCACCTGGGATGTCTGAAAGAAGTGGTAATAAAGCACATAGTCTTTCTCTCCTTTCAGGTCTCTCAATTTTTTCCTTTTTTCAGTGGTCACTTCTGATCTGTACTTTTGAGATCCTCAATCTGACATTTAGTATCCTCATCTAAACCATTCCTTTCCTCTCGCATCTCCTACCCTTATGCGCCTGTATAGCATCCTTGACACAGTTCACTTTTGCATTTCCATTTCTAAATATCATACCCCTAACCTCAGCTCTTTGGATCTTTCTTCCCTTATCTTTTACTGGCCCCTTCTAATATTTAAACTACATTTCAAACTCCCTTTTCATCCTTTCCATGACGTGATGTCTATTTCTCTTTTCCAAAAACAAGTATTTAACTCTTTATGCAGTCAAGCAGGTTTTTGCTTTCTATTTTACTTGTTGTGTCTTCATGATGCTCTTAGGTGAAAGATTATGTAATGATTAAAAGTATGTTACTTTCCCTAAACTTACCTTGTTGCCTTATTTTTCTCCCTTTCTTTATTCTTAGCACTTAGTCTCTCCATTGTTTGAGCCTTTCTTTTGCACTTCTTCACCAGCATGAATCTGAATAATATTTTAAGCTTGTAAATAAAGAAACCCACAAACAAAACCTGCACAAAGAAAGAGTTTGGGGCTTTTTGTTTACATAGCTAACTATGTTATAATGTTGCATGAAATAAATCTGATTGAAAACCAGCTCAGACACTAACTAGTCTCTATCAAGATTATCTATGTGGAGTTACATTTTTGGTTGTTTATTTTCACTATGATTTTTTTCCTGTTTCAATAGTTGTTTGTGAGATTTCAGATATTTATGCCCTGTTTGACTTCGTAGCAAGTCCATAAGGCCTGAGATTGTGAAGAAAAGCAGGTAGGTCATAAAAAAGGAGGAATTAAAAGGCGAGGTCCTGGTCCATTTTATTTCCCTGCAGGAACTCAAGGAGACTTGTAAATCAGGTTAAACAGAATTTTTTATTCAAAATCAATATTCAGAGTTCTCTGAAATTCCATATCCGTACACAGATTAGCCACAGAAATTGATACAAGAGATAACACCACAGGTTGTCTGAATTCAGAATGGTAAGAAATGGCCACCCATAATTCAGCTATGTTTCAAAATTAATTGACACAAGGGGTGGGGGTTTTTTCCCAAAGCTAATGAGACATGAGTTATGTAAATTGTATGTCACTGTACTGCCCAGGGCTCATCTACATTCAGTATGAAAACAGACATTTGCCTGAAGACAAGGCAAGGCTGAAGTAGCATTTCTGTGTAAAAGCAGTATTTCTGTAAGGTCTACAAGTTGCAGGAAGAGTCAGATGAGCTTGAAAATTGTCACGTCATTTCAGAAGTTACTGATAAACATTTTGTAGTATGGACTTGGGATCTGAGAGAAAGACTTCTTACGTGCGGTTCCTAGCAGCTACTGAGCTGTTTTTACAAAGCTGGCTTGATGGATGTCAATTTTACTCTTCTGGGGAAAAATAGCAGAGTGTTACGTGTACATTCAATGCATGGCACAGACAAACTTTACAATTCAAATTCTAGCAGAGATGAACCCTCAACTCCCTGTGAGAGCGGAGTGTGACCGGACTTGGTGCATTCTATGGTGAAGGTCTGCAGAGAAGCAGGACCAGACATGGCATACACTGTAGATATGAAACACCAAGACAGAAAAAGCAAGTAGAGGCACACAGAGCTATAGTTTCTCAGCTCCTGTTGTTGAATGACTATAAAGGATCATCCTATGTCCCATCAGGAAGGCTTTCCCTATATGCCCCATTACCAACCCTTTTTCTTTTTTTTTTTTTTTTTTAAATCAAAAGAAATCTTCTTATGAACTGCAAGAGATTTAATATTTGATAATTTCTTGGCAATTTGGCAATGTTGTGCCTCATGCCCTTGTAGCATGTTGGCAGCAGAAACAAGAACTACAAAAGGTAATGCTGAAGTAAATGCATAATGAAGCTTATAGGTTTTTGTGTTCCAATCTCATCTGGCCTTCACTCAGACCATGTAGAGCTAGGTGACCTACAGCACCTTCAAAGGTCTGTCAAAATCATTTAATGCCATCAACTTGCCCACTACAACCAACAGGACAGCATTTGGCAAATTTAATTCTTGGATGGTTAGAAACCATCTTGCAGTTTCATCTTTAGGAAAATAAAAGAACTTGGTCGTTCCCTAACAACATTATCTATACCAAGCCTTAATGTACATGTGCAACTTCAAATTATTCCTCTTTAAATGCCTGCATTCTCAGTGTTGAGGACTAGTACTGGAATGGCAGATACCATCCTGGACAATTAGATTATATGAAATTTACATTAATGTAAACTTCCTAAGGGATTATTTAGAACGGGGATTAGGGAGGTTTATGAATTTAAAACTTCCTTCAGATTTCTTCATCCTCTCACCTCATCTCACAGAGGGAAGAACCCAGTGGCTTGCATTGGTGCAGTCTCACAGAGGGTAGCATGATAATTCTGAGCAGCCTTCTTTGTGGGGAACTCTGTTAGTGTTCACTAGCAGGTTCGTCTGCAAGAACTGGGAAGAAATTTTGCAACATATGCAAAACAGCCCTTATGCTCCAGCCAGCAAGAGGTGTAACTGCTGCTCTGCCTCCGAAGTGGGTTGAGCCAGACTTTGCTAGGATGCTGACTCCTCAGGCAAGGTGCATATTTGTGAGATTACATCTTCCAAAAGCAGAAATGCAGGTACTGGTTTGCTTTTCATCATTCATCCTGCACTCTCCTTCCTGCCTGCCATTCCAGCTCCTCAGAGATTAAAATTTCCCCATCAGCCGCCTGCCTGATCTGATCAGTCCCCCAGTTTGGAAACTTGGGATAGTCCTGTGCCATCCACCCACTTGATTTACAGGCTTTAAATATAGCTCCTATATTTGGCAGGCATTTTTTTGCTTTTTTTTTTTTTTGGAGTACCAGATATTTGCATTGTCTAAAAGCGTTTCCCACTTTAATGAGAAAAGAATGAGTTGTGGACCTCAAATGAACTTCACGTTTCTCGCTCTGTGTGGAGATGTGATTATAAGAATTTACACCACGCGGAGATCTGCCCTTACTGACTTTCAAGGGTTGCAGACTCAGGCTATGTGTGGATTAACCTTTGCAGACATGATAGAAGATGTAAAACTTCACAATTAAGTACTCAGAACCAAAATGGATTAACAGAGGAATTATACATCCGCTTCCAGGAAGCCTCTGTTTCCTACAGGGTCGTATCTACAATTCTTTTTATCATGGGTTTCATTACCAGCCATTAGCATTGACCTCTTTTACTCTTGGTGCAGCTGCCTGTAACTGGATGAATGCCAATTCTCATGGAATTTTAATACTGCTTACCTTGTACACGGAATAATGCCCAAGTATAAAAAATGTACCTTCTGAAGTAGAGCAATCTTCAGAGAGCAGCATATAGGCAATGTAGCATCCTGCCAGGTGCTGGAACTTCTCACTTCACACCACACTTAGGGGACCCAGGCTTTGGCACAAAGGTGTGACTGCAGCATGGCTAGGTGCATAGAACAGGAGCCAAAGAAGTCAAGAGGTACTGGTTTGTATACTGCTATTAGCACAGGTAGTTGGGCCACTAGCCCATATTGAGGTATATTTCATATACGTATATAAGGAAGACTGGGGAAAGTGTGGTCCAGCTGCTGAGCGAGGTGGGTGCCCTGGTGATGGAGGATACAGAGAAGGCAGACTTACTGAATGTCTTCTTTGCTTCAGGGTATACTCCTAAGGCCAACCCTCAGGAATCCCAGACCCTGGAAGTAAGAGGGAAAGTCTGAAGAAAGGAAGATTTTCTCCTGGTCGAGAAGGATTGGTTTACAGATTATTTAGGCAAAGTGGACACCCACAGATCCATGTGCCTTGATGGTGTGCACCCATGAGTGCTGAGGGAGCTGGATGATGTTATTGCTAAGCCACTCTCCATCATCTTTGAAAGGTCAGAGAGGTTCCTGAGGACTGGAGGAAAGCCAGTTTCACTCCCATCTTCAAAAAGAGCATGAAAGAGGACCCAGAAAACTACACGCCAGTCAGCCTCCCTTTCATCCCTAGAAGAGCTCATTCTAGAGGTCGTCTCTAAGCCTGTGGAGTAAAAGAAGGTTATCGGGAGTGGTCACATGGGTTCACCAAGGGGAAGTCTTGAATGGCCAATCTGATAGCCTTCTATGATGGCATGACTGTCTGTGTAGATGAGAGGAGAGCAGTGGATGTTGTCTACCTCGACTTCAGCAAGGCTTTTGACAATGTCTCCCATAACATCCTCATAGGTAAGCTTAGGAAGTGGGGGTTAGATGAGTGGACGAGTGAGGTGGATTGAGAACTTGCTGAGTGACAGAGCTCAGAGGGTTGTGATCAGTATCACAGAGTCTGATTGGAGGCCTATGGCTAGCAGAGTTCCCCAGTGGTCAGTACTGAGTCCAGTCTTGTTCAACATGTTCATCAATGACCTGGAAGAAGGGACAGAGCGTACCCTCAGCAAATTTGCTGATGATACAAAAACTGGGAGGAGTGGCTGGTACACCAGAAGGCTCTGCTGCCATTTGGTGAGACTTGGACAGGCTGGAGAGTTGGGCAGAGTGGAACCTAATGAAGTTCAACAAGGGCAGGTACAGAGTCCTGCACGTGGGGCGTAATAACCCCATGCACCGATACAGGGTAGGTGTTGACCTGCTGGGAAGCAGCTCCACAGAGAATGACCTTGGAGTCCTGGTGCATAACAAGTTAATCATGAACCATCAGTGCACTTTTGTGACAAAGAAGGACAGTGGTATCGTGGGGTGCATTAAGAAGAGCATGGCCAGCAGGTTGAGAGAGGTTCTCATCCCCCTCTGCTCTGCACTGGTGAGGCTACATCTTGAGTACTGTGTCCAGTTCTGGGCTCCCCAGTTAAGAGAGACAAAGAACTACTGGAGAGAGTCCAGCACAGGGCTACAAAGATGATGAGGGGACAGGAGCATCTCTCTAATGAGAAAAGGCTGAGGGTCCTGGGGTTTTTTAGTCTGGAGAAGACTGAGAGGGGATCTTATCAGTGTTTATTGATACCCTAAAGAGTGAATGTCAAGAGGATGGACCAGTGTCTTTTCAGTGATGCCCAGTGACAGGACAACGGGCAATGGGCACAAACTGGAACACAAGAAGTTCCATCTGAACACGAGGAGAAACTTCTTTACTGTGAGGTGACAGTGCACTGGAATAGGCTGCCCAGAGAAGTTGTGTAGTCTCCTTCTCTGGAGACATTAAAAAACTGCCTTGTTCCTGTGCACCCTGTTCTAGCTGAACCTGCTTTGTCAGGGGGGTTGGACAAGATGATCTCCAGAGGTCACTTCCAACCCCTACCATTCTGTTATTCTGTGATTTCACTGTCACAGCTCTCTATGGCAACCAAAAAAGGTATCTAATGAAGGTTTGACGACTTGCACGTCTGTCACATCTATCAGTCAAAACACAGATCAACCTGAAAATGAGCTATACCACATCTAACCCAGCTATTTGGAAAGGAGTTCTCCCTATACCAGACTCAAGCAGCTGCTTGCATTTTGGTAAACTCAATGTTTCTGCAATTTATACAAATTCATGAGGTTTCACCAAGTGCCATTTTGGTAAGCTCAGCTTAAGCACAACTTAATCAAATTTTTAAAGTTTCACTAAGTGACAGCTATATTGCAACTTAAATAGTAAGCCATTCTGTATACTCAGACAAAATGAAGTGAATAAACACATAAACTTACTTTAACTATGTAATAAACTGACATAGTTTCTCATGGAGAATGAAGAGAATCTTATCTCAGAGAGAAAGAAACAAAAACAAAGTAGTAGAAAAGATGTAAGGGAAAATTTCTGATTTTTTTTTTTTCCAGGTAGTCTTGGAGCACTTACAGTCAGCTTTACTGAACTGAAAGTTAAACACAGGATGCTGAGAAGTGGTGCTTTCTGCCTTAACTCCTCTCAGCATATCCCTCTCTGGGCTGTGACCGACGACATTTTGGGTGAGTAAAATATCTGAAAAAAAATATTATGCATGAAGACCTGGTCAGTGATTAAATACACCACATGTTGGGACAGGGCACTTTTTTCATAGTAGTAAAGATTCTAGGCAAGATACTCTCACACTGCCTACTGAAAATGAGGGTGTAGGTATGTGATCTTCCAGGTTTCATCATGGCATCTGAATTATTTCAGATACTAACCAGAAGTTTAGGAATTCCTGAAACAGCATCCTTGGCATTGCAAAGACTGTAGAAAACTTGTAGAATTAGCAATCTGTGTGCTTAATACAGTCACACTGACAAAGGGACATAACACATCTTAGCATCTACAGTCAAACCAGTATTTACAGTGCCATAGAAAATACTTCAATTGCATATTCTTTTTTAATTGTGTTTATATGTATAAAATCATGTTTATATATATAAGAAATATACTGATGTCTATTTTAAAATAACCACCTGTGCTTCTTTGCCTCAGTCCTAGTTTCCACTGGCACAGAAGAGCGGGCAAAGTGCCTTCAGGAGGACCAACACTCTCAGTACAGGGGCCTGAAGTTAAAAAGGCACATGCAGGCTAAAAGACATCCAAACAGCCTTAATTGAGCCTCTTGCTTGCATACACATTATAAATACAATCCCCTTAAAGACTGACATGCTTTTTTCCTTTAAGATCTGTCTGGTTTGCATCTGGACACTGTCTCCTTGATTCTGCTGGGACTATTTAGATGCTTAAATAAGTGCACAGCTTCTGCAGAGCTGGACTAAGACAGGACTGGAGGCTGCTTCCATGATTATAAAGGGTGGCTTATAACACTAGACTAGAACTGGGGACCTGGCTTTGGTCCTTTAAAGATATTTAAATGATCAACTAGGAAAACACACTTTTTCAAAGTATCTAGGAACCAAACTTGCCCCAGATCAGATATTCATACTTTTTAAAGTAGTTTGTGCTTATTTGCATCTTTAGGTATCTGAGTAGCTGTAAAAGAAGCTCGTCTTTAATGTTTCTTTCGAGTCTGGACTCTATATTAACTATTTGTGAAGTGAAGTTTAGTAATTACAGTGAAAATATGCAAAGGGAAAAGAAGAGAACCTCTTAATTTAAGAATACAGAAAGAGACTTAGATGGGAGGATCAGATGAGAGCTGCCACAGCCTAAAAAAGTATCAAGCAACATTTAAGCAGCATTATTTTAGGACATCAAAGTTTATCTTCAGATACTTAAGGTGTGGCTGGAAAAATCTCACATTACAGTTTGGATGTGCTGGTGTGTTTTTTATGGTCGAGTATTACTGGGGGAATGTACTTCTCCAATTTTATTCTCTTCTCGTGAATGGTTCACAACTGAGAAAATACCTGCAAACAGTATGCTGAAGTGCCCTAGAAATGAAAATAAGAAGGGTTTAAAAGATTTAGTTTCCTTTCCCGCAAGTACCTTTTTTCTCTATTCTTCATTTTACAAAATTTACCAATGATTACACTTGAGACAGATTTATGTTTGTTTTTCAATCCTTCACTTCATCGGGCTCACTTTTTATTATCTAAGAGAAATGTTTCAATTCCTACAAGAGCACTGTGGGGGTTTTTCAAGCCAGCTAGCATTGACTTGAAAGTGTCAACTAATGAGTAGGCACCTCCGTGTAAGACACGCACTACTGACAGTTCATGTAAAGATAATTCACCAGCCGAAGGCATTTTCCTCATTTCAGTTGCTGACTACACATCTATTAACTGAGCTGGCACATGAAAGCCTGTGGCCAGACAAGGCTCTCTCTGATCCTTGCACTGGACACCCAGGCAGTGTTTCTTCACTTGCTCCCAGGAGCAGTCGCAGAGAATTTCCAATCTCTGAAGTGGTTTTTCCAAATTGCACAGATATTTTCTTAGCATTCGAATTTTACTGTCTGTACTGTGAGGTCTGCTCCCCTCCTGTGCCTCATTTCCATACCAAAAGGCTTTATTCCCGATACTGGAGCCTGCAGTCAGCTCATGTTCTAAGCAGGCAACTGAAGACACTCACATCCCGCTGCGAGGCATCCCAAGAAATTTGTTCCTCTTGGCTTATTACACACCTCTGCTTTTGGTGTCCACTTCTGGTCAGACACCTTCCCAAAACTCCAAATAGGAGTGCAGGGGGACTCTCTCCTGCCAGCAGAATTGTAGTGCCCTGGTGAACTACTTGTGCCTTAAATTAGTTTATCTTTGGCTGTTTATACCAAATGTGCACTTACAATACAAGACTTAAATACAGAAAATCTGTATTTAAATCATTTCAGGCTCTAATTCCAGCTTATACCTAAACATTGTAATATGACATTTACATAATTATTTTCAAAGAATGAGACAAACCTTTAGCTAATAATTCCCTGTGCTGCTCTGCAAAGAAATGAACACATGATTTATTCATATATAAAAGAGCATGAAAGCAACGCAAGACCTTTTTAGAACTGTTGCATATTATTTCAGTTTCATCCCATCACTGGCCTTGAAGAATCCAAATAGAAAATATTAATAAACTGTGAACTTCTGCCACAATAGAAATATTGTCAAAATTAATAAAAGTGACAGAAAACTTGATTTTTAGAATTGCATTGCTCAGACCTTGGCTGCTTCTCTGTGATGCTCATAGTGTCATGTCTCATGCGGGTGCTCTGAATAGTTTTGAAATAAAGTAGGGCACAGCCTCCTGGCCCAACTGACTGAAGTTTTCCATGTTAAAACAGACAGGTTTGGGGACAGAAAAGGGCACATCCACTGCTGGAGCTCAGGAGCACTCAGAAGTTGCAAAGTTAGGACAGATTCCTTATTATTTAGCTGCCAAAGGCAACGTGAAGCTGGTAGTGCTGAGATAAGTGCAGGCACTCCCGAAAAACAAACCCTGAAGCTGTACTTTGGGGTGTTCATCCCACCTTCACCCAGCCTGCATTGAGACAAAGATACACCTTATGGGGTCTCACCTAGGTTTCAATGGTAGCAGTCTTGGAAGATCATGGGTGAAGGATTTCATGGGCAAACCCCTCATTAGGCTAGACAGAAGCAGTCAGGACTACATCTACACAAAGATGCTGTGGGTTTTAGCCTTGATTCTGCAAATCTTCCTTATCTCAGCAGCTTGCAGGAGCACCACTGCAGCCGGTGCTTGGTCTGGCTTGAGAAGATCCATGTGGTCTTTGCACACCCTCCTTTGCTCTGGGGATTGCATTTATTTATCTATTTTTATTATGTCGCAGTGAATTGCAATACAGTGCAATTTCCCATTCTTTCACAGTGACTTGTGGGAAAACTCTTAGCTGTCCTTTCTCAACGTGTGTCAGAGGCAGAGTTAAGTCATTAAGGGACTAGCAGAAGTCAACTGGTGCTAGCCCCTGCCTGCACTGCAGAGCAGGCAGATTAACTGCTGACATCTGCAGCAGACAAGCTGCACTAGGAGGAATTTATAACATAAACCCTATAATTAAACAGCAACTTGCTCCATCGCTCTCAAAAGTTTATCTGGTGTTGTTTTTGTTGTAGTTTTCATAGGAAAAGGGAACAAGAAGAGCATGACTCAAGTGGCTGCAGTGTTACAAAACGTTTTTGTTTATCTGCAAATGTCACACTGGTGACATCCTGTAATTTCAGTGATGCAAACTGTTCTCTGATTAGGGAACAACGTTAGCAAAAAGGCTAGCTAGGTGGTCAGAAATGCCCTTTACAACGTAAAAATCAATGAAACAGTACTGAAATCATGTGCAGATGTTTCCAGCTGGGTAGCATCTTCTGAAAACAACCAGGAAACCTAGTTGTCTCACCTGTGAAATGACATTTCTTGTTGTTAAGGTGCATTGTGGATCCTAGAAAATAAACTAATGCCTATGAAACTATGAGATGCAATCTACTGCCCTTGCAAAAGTAATCTGTGACTGAAGCCACCTGAGTTTCCAAATGCACAAGTTTGTTCTACAGCAAGGTCACCACTGTAGCTTTTGGTTTCTGTATTTCTAATGTGAAGAAAGAAGCATGCAGCTGAAGATGATGACCAAGATGATGACAAGGCAAAAGGGAGCCTGCTGGGAGTGCTTCAGGGGAGCACAATCATGGTGCTGGGAATGGACCAAGGTGATGGGAATGGACCAAGGTAATTGACCTTTGGTCACAGTTCAATTTATCAGCATTCTTCTTTCTCTACTTAAATTAAAATAGTCAAATGCATGCTAAGATGCATTTGTATAAGTCTAAATTCTTAATTAAAATGTCATGTGGCATAAAGTCACGCTTCCTGAACTTTAATTTGTCTTAGAAATCATTAAATGGGTACATACCAGAGGGTGTCTATTGTGCTCTTAAGAAGCAGTGACAAGTTGTTGCTGAATACGTGTCAAAAATAGTTGATGGGAATCCAAGTGGGAAATGCTACAACCTATGCAGAAAGACTGGAAGGAAAAAGAGGAAAGGATATAGTCTTGTATGTTAGAAATATGATACAAAGGTGTAGCAAAGATACAAACCACAGTCAAGTCCTTTCCTCTTTTCCCTTTTAGTCTTTCTAGTTCTAGGTTTATGTTTTAGTAAGGGATGAGTAGGCTAGGCAAAGTCTACAAAAAGGGTCAAAATAGCCAAATATGCAGGGCAGAATAAACTGGCAGAGCATGTTAGCAGGTCTTGTATTAGAAAGACTGTGAGTAACAAACTTGGTAAGGAGATGGGGAAGATATGGAAAGAGGATAGCACATCCTTTATACATTTAATCAATAAAAATACTGTTAAAAAGTATGACTTTGCCTACTGTTGACTAAAGTTGAAGAAAAGCTGAGACTGGACAATAGTAATAGCCTTAGGACATGAGCTATGCTCATGAAAACACAGATCAGTCTTTGCCTGAGCTGGCCTGATGGCTGATGGGTTTCCTATCACCAGACTAGACAAATCCACAGCACTTCTGAGCATGTAGGAGATGCCTGGATAGCCTCAATTCCTGGACTTTCATAATTGAGAATATCTATATTAATTAGACGTTACTAATACCTAGAACTTCTGTTATTTTTTAATAGGATAGTCTTAAAAGGATCCACAAGTCTCACCACTGACTCTTCTGCCTAATTGATGTTATCACATATGGC
This sequence comes from Todiramphus chloris collaris, assembly GCA_025345505.1. Classification (NCBI taxonomy): domain Eukaryota; kingdom Metazoa; phylum Chordata; class Aves; order Coraciiformes; family Alcedinidae; genus Todiramphus; species Todiramphus chloris. The sequence continues at coordinate 11,587,123 of JANVCC010000076.1, read as the reverse complement.
TATGACATCATATTAAAGAATATCTCCTAGACATATTTAATTAGGAGTTTCATAACTCAGAGCTTCTTTTTATCTTCTTGTAGCTACAATATTGTAAAATTGCTTTGCATTTCCCCCCCCCCCCCACTGTTTTATGAAATGCATAGACCTACATTGTCCATCCTAAGCAATCTGTTCAGATTTTTTAGTTAACTAAATCATTCAAGTGTTTTGAATCTATTAACAAGCTGGTCATTAAATGAATCACTGACCTATTTCTCAGCTACTCAAGCTAAGAAACTATAACTGATGACCTATAAAAGCACCAGTGTGTTGAGAAAAATTATTAGCTGGAGGAGCAAAGCAACAATTGGTCACTTTAGCAGCTCACATCAATCTGAACAGAAAGATTCACCAATCCTAGCTTCAAATAATTCACCAGAAAACAGATTTTGATACAGACTAATGTGTAGGAGAAATACTACGAAGCTGCTGTACAGGCAGTATACAATCTCCTCTTCTTTAGTTTATTGCTGAAAGTTTTATGCAAGTATACTCTCCTGAACTCAGATGAATTTTAGACCTAGCACTAATTTGTGGAGTGAAAGAAACTAAACCTATGGTCCAGCCACCCTCACTGCTTGGAGACAGGTATGGTTTAAATCCAGGTGAAAATTCTGTCTAGGCCCACCCATATACCAAGAAGACTGAAAACTTGGGGTTTAATGTTCTTCCGTTGCTCTTATCCATTGACTGTCAATGTGTGGAAGCCCCTACTCAGCTCTTGTGTGTTTCTGAGTGGGCAGTGGTGGGGTGGTGGGTACAGAGGACAGGGCAGTGGTGGGGTGGGCACAGCCAGAGACCACCAGGTGTGGGTGGAAATCCAGAGAAGGGAGGCAGGCAGGAGTTACTTGCCTCCTCACCGTCTCCATCACTTGTGGCACTGCGGACCCCCATTCCAGCCACTGCATCCTGGTGGGGCTCAAGACCTTCTTCTGTCCCTGTCATCTACAGCCACTGTCACACAGGTGTCTGAGTGCTTTTCAGCTGAGCCACTTGCACCTAACAAAAAAATGATGTTGTCTTCTGCTTTTTCCTCTTCCCTGACTCAAACCAGTCCAAAATACCCAGTTAGAGACTGCCAAGTAAATCAGACATTTTTCCCATTTGTTGGAGACTGCCTTGCTTGGGGGTTGCCTTTTGGGGTGGTAAATGCACACAGCATCCCACCACGCTAGGGGGAGAATTGCAGCTTGAAAACCAAGGCAGGGGGAGGCACTATTGAAATCTGCTTGCCTAACTGCCCTGAAAAGCAACCTAAACCCCTTCTGCTAATAAACATAAATTAAATTTGGTGTCTGCTTTGTATTTGTGTGATGTTTGTCCCCATGGCAATACATGTAGATGAGGATGGATGGTAATAAAGTCAGGAGTCCAAAAAGTAGAGAGTAGGAGCTCGCTCACCTACAGCATAGAGGTACTTCAGCTGCGTTAGTGCTTGAAAAGCAACTTCTTTTTTTCTTTTGCAATCATCGCTTGCTTGACAGGCCCAGACGGAATTACATCACTTCCTAAAACCCATCAAAGAGAGTCCATCTCCTGAAGAAATGCAGCTCAGATGCTCCCCAGCAGGAAGCAGGAAATGTAAATGTTTGGGTGAAGCAGAAGCCCGCCGAAGCGCCCCTCGAGTGGAAGCACTGCCAGGGTAACATGCGAAAGCAAAACCTCGTGGTGCTGCTTTCTGCCCTGGCGCTGGCCACAGGATCTGCTGGGAACGGTGAGTGAGAAAGAGCCTTTTGCTTCCTGAGGTGGGACCACGTTCCGTGCCTGCAGCAACGGGACCGACTCGGAGGGCAACACCCTCCAAACTGAGTGCTAGGAAAAGATCTGTGGGGACTTGCTCTCCACTGCTTTGAGCTATGTTTACTCTCTCTCTTTTCAGCTGCCTGACTTTTCCAAAGCTTTGGCTTTTTTTTTTCCTAGACCTAACCTCAAACAGCAGCAGCCAGATCCTACAATTCCTACATTTCTTAAATTGCAGGTGTGTAGGGAACTGGAGTTTCCATGCCGGCCTGCCAGGCATTTTGGTTCTAATTTTCATGATTTATTGTACTTTTTTAACAGCATGCCTGTACTGTCATCACTTAATAGTAAATGTAAAGGCGGAGCAGTGCTTCCATTCAAAAGGCAGCTGCTGATTGCTGTAGTCCTAGTGCACTGAAACTGGTTTAACAAAAGAACAGCCGGTTCCAGAGACAAATATATTTTGAACTCTCGGCTGAAGTAGTGATCAGCACCAAACATTTAGGTCCTGACAAGACCATGAGTGAAAAAGCTGCTTGTGACAAAATGCTGAAGCACTGGGGTGTTGCTGGGTGCCTCCCGGCTGTTCGCGGTGGCTGGTTTGGTCCACTGGCATCTTGGCAGCTCCTGACTGCACAAGACAGGCAGCTCTTTTACTAGTCGTGCCATATGGTGCTTGTATAGAGCATATGCCTTTCAGTGGCAAACAAATCACTGCCAGAGTGCCTCCCGTGGGTTTGCTGCCTCTGTGCTGCTGTGGGAGCTCTCCAGAAAGCAGGGAGAGAGGACAATCGCTCTCTGCTGCCACTGGACTTCTTCTATTCAGGTTTTAAAATGCATTCATGAAATATGTGGTGTGGTGTGGGTATTTTTTCTCTGAAAACCAGCGCCGTAAACAGGGTGTAAAGTTGGGCTGCTGGCTCACGGGGTGCTGCTGAGCTGCTTTGCAGCTAGAAGACTTGCTTAGCTGTAAGAGTGAACTAAGTGAGGTATACAGTGGTTTGGTCTTGCCTGTGTTACTACATCCCTGCCTTACAGACACATTAGGAAACTATACTGCCAGCAGAGAACATATCAAAGTGGTCAGAGGAAAAAAGTCCTGCCATGGACAAATCAATATGGAGGTCCCAGGGAAACTGAGAAGCATGACACAGGCAACGCAGAGTGGTCAGGCTCCAGCTTCCTTAGCTCCTTTGCAGTGCATGGATCACTAGTATTTCATCACCATCTTCACAGGGTGGAGGGATGCCTTAGTCCAACCCCCCCCCCCCAAGTTAGGCACCCTTCTTGGGGATGGGCATTAAAGGTTGCAGAAGGCACCAGGCAGTTGTAACACACCAGGTGCCCCAACCCACTCCTCGCTGCTTTTAGAGGCTTCCTACTGATAGGTCCACCTATAAATTCTGCTTGATTTTGGAACGGTCCCCCATGGGAGTGAGTTGTTTCTGGCAGAGCTCTCGCTGTCTGGGTTAGGAGTCCCTCTGCTGTGGGCAGCTCCCTGGAGGGATCCTTTGTTCTCAGCCCTCCTCATTCACAGATCAACAGGGCAGGACCTTTACAGGAGCTTTTTCCCCTTTTTTGTCTAGTCTCAGACACAGTCCTCACCTTTAAAGTGGTTTGCTGGAGAAGGGGGGCAGAAGGTCTTGGGGATTTCCCAGGTCTTACCTCTGCTGTTTAGAAAGCATTTACAAAATAGGCAGCAAGAGTATGATTAAATCTTGCAGCATAGACAGATTGAAACCTTTATAAATCCTGTTCCCATACCATACTGAAGCCTTGTAAAATCCTCACCTTGCCATTTGGGTTATGATTAACAGATGGTTTTCTCCTGGCTGTGTTACACTTACCCTAAGCTGGTAGCTCCTGAGACCATGCCTGAGGTCTCAGCTCTGGGTGCTGGCCCTCTCCTGGCTCCACACCAAGGACACCAGGGTTTGCACAAGTCCAAGAGCTGGGATGGTTGAAGGCAGGGCTTGATCTTGGCTGTGTCTTTGCATTATTGTTTTGAACTATCATTCAAAGAAACACTGATATCAAAGATCCAGATATTCATCAGCTTGTACTGTGAGCACAGGCAGCAACTCTCTTGGTCAGAGAAGTGCCTTATAGGTAAAGCCCCCTACAAAGACAAAGTCTTGAGAATGATTTTGAACACATCAGAGTCCCCTGTCACCATCTTCTAGAAGAGCAGCAATACAAGAAAGGAGAATTTACTACATGATCTCTTTCCAAAGTGCAGTCCCCTAAAAAGCAGATGAAAACCTCGTTCTACTGAGCACATTAATTTCTTGTACATGTTTACTCCTAATCTTCCCTTTTATCTACTCACACAAACTTCAACTGTATTTTATTCAAGTGCTTCAAGGGCACTTTAGAAAATCTCTCCTTTACATCAGCAAGATTGTATAGTAATTTTCAGTCAGTGACCCCAGTCTTTTCCCTCAAGAGTTTTCATATAGCTGGAGAGCCTCTGGAGCTTTTGAGTCTTCAATTGCAGGGTCCTCCTGAGAGCAAGGAGCACCGAGAGATTTGCATCACAGTGAGGTTGCATGGGTACCACTGATGAAGAGCTAGAAGGTCATGAGATTAAGCAGATGTAACTAAATGCACACATTGGTCTAGAAAACTTCAGCACTGGGAGTGAGAAAAGAGACCACAAGTTCACAATTTGAATCTAAGATGCGTGGCTGAATTTGTAACACCAGCAGGTAACGCAGCACTTCAGCTGGATGGAAGCACAGTGAGGAGAAATCAGTCTCCATCTTCTATAAATGAACTGAAGCAGTTGTTTCCTCTTTCGGGTTATGCATAGATAACACTTTCTAAGCACCTCGCTTTAAAAGGATCTTGCCTACAGATTAGCCATCCTGAAATGTTTGTGCTCCCTCATTAGAAGAGCACAGCTAGCCTGCAGGCTTTTAAGTATTCCTCTTCCAGCCAGACTGACAGGCAGGACCTGCCACAACAGGCAGCTGGGCAAGCCCTGGCCATGGCAAGGAACGGCCCTTCTTACAGCAACGTGAAATGCAAGGAGAGGAACAGAACAGGCATGAGTCAAGCAATAAGAGAGGATCATATGGACCACGTGGAGTGGTATGACTATACCACCAGAAGGGATAAGAGTATGGAGCAGAGTGATATAGGACGTGATAACTTTATGTCACATACACAGCTTCATAGCCTTTTCTTGTTTTGTCATCCTCTCATGAACTTCCCTTTCAGTGCATTTTTACAGCTTATAGGAAAGTTTGGAAAAATAAAAAATTTCCTTTCAAACTAATAAGCTTGAATATCCAGTTAGCTTAGCTCTTTTTCCACCTCAATTCTTCTTCTTCTGTAGGTAGGTACCGTAGAGTAATTTGAAAAATTCCTCTCGAAGACTCCAGTCCTTGAGTCTGATGAGAAAGCAACAGGGAGACTGATGATTTTACAGAAGAACTCAATGTGCTGACTGCTGGATATTTTCCTTTGCTTCTCATCCAACTGAAATCAGAAACCTGTTTGCCCACTTCATCAAGAGGCTCCTATCACCACCTCTTGAGTGCTACAACTCAAACCTCAGAGGAAAAATTGCTGCAACAACAGAAATGTTGTTTATTTGTTTCAGATGCATCTGTTTGTCTCCAATCTGTAAAGCTGCTCAGTATATTCAACTCCCTCTGTCTCCCTTGAAGGCAGGCTTTGGAGCACCCTCAGAACACATGCAAAGTCCATCAGTAGTGCCAGCATTTTTTTAAGTAGAAAATATTGAATAATACCTTACACCAGGGTCCCTGTATACAGGGACTTAGCTTATTTTTTGTCATTTGTAAGAACTGTAATGGAACATTTTTTGAGCTGCTGATAGTGCTTGCTCAGGCATTTTAGTCCCCTGAGGACTAAAATCCTTTAATACCTCACTGGTGTAAACCTGAGGACTTCTTAGCTTCCAGATCCAGCTTCTTATCTTCCAGTTCCAGCTGTGCCCAGCTCCCCATCAAGTTGGGATGCACCTGCATGCCAGCCCCCTCTCCCTTCTGCTCTTGAAAGCATGGAAAGTAGCAATATGGACTGGGCTGAAGCAGTGATGTGTTCCAATTTACTTCCCTCCACACGGAGAGGAATCACCAGCACTTAGGCCCAGGTGATCCGGTCAAAGCTGAAGACAATGGTGTTGTGGTGTGAGCACCTGTTCCTTGGTGAGGATGTGCAGAGGGCTTAGGATGGATGTCATACTGTAGCCAACAGCATGAGGAAGGGCACGAGCTTTGCAATGTCAAGGAGACACTGACACGGTCAAATGTGACTTGCTCCATGTTCCGCTCCACTGGCCTTGTTTTTTCATCCTGAATGTGTTATGTCACATTATGGTCGGACTAGAATCCCTTTTGAAAGGAGCTAGTAGATCTCTGCAAGATAGAACCCCATGTACAGCTGACAAGACAGGTCATGGTATGAATGACCACTGCAAATTTGGCTCCCTCCGAGCATGGAGAAAACGTTTGAATAGCATCTCGCAAAATCTCCAACGTTCAGATGCTCTCCTGCCCTGCACCTTGCAATGTTCAACTTTCATTTACCCTACAAAACAGCCACTGGTGCCAGCTGCAACAAAGCCTGCTCTCTATTTTAAGCACTGTGAATTGAAACAGCTACCCTTGGGACAACCACATGGGTCTCATGGGCGGCTGGCTGCGGTGAGTGCTGTGCCTGCAGCAGGAGGCCTGAGTCTGTCCCTCCCCAGCAGGAGGGATGCAAACCAGCAGGCACACCCAGGTGCAGGTCATGCTTTTCCTACCACATCACAACCATGATGTTTGGGGGCCCTGAGAGTGAGAGAAGCCCCTGTGTGACAGCTGGGGCATCTCTTGATCGCGAGCACTGGTCCTCAGAGGTGACAGGCAAAAGAGCTGGAAGGAGATGTGTCAAGGCAGCAGGTAAAACACAGGAAATAAGAGCAATATCCTCGCAAGAACATTGTGCAATTGGCTGCCCTTCTGCTGAGAGATGTATTTAATTCACTTAGAGAAAAGATCTCTGAGAGAAAATGGTGTTCACAGAAGAGATGCTGTTTTGTCCCTGGAATAATGCAAACTGAACAAAAACACATCGCAGCAAGGTCACTGCCTGTGATTTGCCATTTTATTTGCCTCGAGACTAGAAAAGGTGATTCTATTTCACACAGAGACAAATGATTTGAAATCTACCTCGTAGCTTAAAAAGAGGCAAATAAAAAGTACCACAGACACTGGAAAAGTCTCTCTTGGAAATCAAGCGTAGCAGAGGCTGCGGCTGAAGATTTAGTGCTGTGGTTAATGAGGTGCGACCGTTTCCCTTTGCTTTAAAGTCCCACCGTGCTTTAGACGCTTGAAAAATCCATCTGAGCTCTAAGAGTCAATGAAAAAGAAGGTGGTTTCCCCACGCTCTTCCCCTCTTCTGCTATTTTAAGCAATGGGCTTGTCCTTGTCAACATATCAAATGTGGCAGATGACAGGTTTCAAGGAAGAAAATGAAGCAAGGTCATCAAAGTGGTTCAACGAGGCTGTGGTGGTCCATTGGCTCCACCAGCAGCGTGGCCCATCATGTAAACATCTTCAGCAATACCTCGCTGCTCTGTGCAAGAGCTGCAGGCACGAGGGACTATAAACTCCCTTGGGAAAGAAAAGTCAAATGACCAGGCTAATAAGGGAGAGGAGCACTCCCTCCCGTCCTCTGCAATAGGATGAAGGACAGTCAACAGATTACTAGAAGGGGTGGAGGAGCACATGAATAAAGGGTCATTAGCTGCAAGGGAGGCAGAGACCGTGTTTTGCTCTTGTCTGAACTACTAAACACAGAAGTGACTGAAAGGCCACCAATACAAAGTGCTTTGCCACAGAAAAGCTAATATTTTGTCCTATTTATGGTGATAGACTCTAGTGACCTTTGCAGTATTAAATACTATATTCAAGTGTTAGGTATTATTTATTGAGCATTAAAATTCTTTCATAATTTTTGGGGAAGGATGAAACAATCAGGTCCCCGAGTGAGAAGCACAGCATAAAAATCTAGATAAATCACTGCTGTCACACTCAAATAATTTTGTTTATTTGAAAGTGGGTTTCCTGGAATACAGTCTCATGTGATACTTATCTCTTCTTCGAGACAAAAATGGACAAGAGAGGGGATGCTGCAGAGTGGATTAAGCAAGGGACAGTGCTCCAATCCCAGTTTTCCTCTCTCATTTGGCATCCCTGGGAAGGACAGCATCACTGTCCTTCTCATTTCTCATTTGTAAAATGGAGATGATAACTGCTCATTTCTCAGGGCCATTATGAAGATAAATGTGTTTACAGAAGCATTTAAAATGCTAAGTACTTTTGGTTCCAGTCCTGTGAGATTGGAAATGCCAGCGCTGAGGTGCTGAAAACCTTAAGGTCTTGCTAACTCTAGTGGAAACTGTGGCTGCCCAGCACTTTAGAAGAACGGGGAGAAACATGTCATTACAAAAGTCATGAAATCCATTCCTGCTTTAGTGCATAAAATGAGAACTGCACCATGCCAGCATTGTATCTGAAAGGTCAGATAGCAGCAAAAAAAAAAAAATCAGAAATTAATTTCATGCTAAGAAAATTATTGAGGGCTTTCCATTTAGAAACGTGTTGCTGTCATTTATCTATGGACTGATTCCTGCACCCTTGGCTACAACAAGATTTTTGGCATCAGTATAGAATACTTTATCAGCCCAGAATTTGCCATACTTCTCTTAAGCTCTAAACTCTGTGACAGTCAAAGTAGACCCTTAATTAGCCTCAAAAAAAAAAGCTTCTTTCACTATTACCAATATAGCAAATTTTAGCCACTTTCCTTGCAAAATACCCGATAAATGAAACAAAAACCCCCATCAAGGTTCAAAACCCATAGCCTTAGCATTTGTGAAGAATAACCAGCACTGCCTTTTTACCTTATGTTCCTTCAGTCAGGCCATAGGATTAGACAGAGGAGCTATTAATTACTTCTGTATCCAGGAAAGCCCCTGTGTACCTACTACCTCTTCTGGTCCATGCAGAAGTGAAAGTCAGCAGCTTCTGCAGGCTTCACACTTCATTTCACCAGTTCTGTTTTTCACAGTGAAACAAATTTAACAAATTTGAGAAAGGCACAGAAACAGGGAGATGAGTGAGCTGGAGGAATTGGTGAACCAGGGATAATGGTCTCCCTGAAGGGAGTACTAACTCCTTGGGTGGGGGAGGGCCAAAAGAGGTTGCAGCCATATGTGCCAAGAATGGTGTGGTTCACTGACAAGCAGAAGACTTTTACATGAGAGCGAGACCGGATGCCAACCTACAGGAAAAAACAGCCTGTCTGTGTAAGACAGCTGTGTGCAGATGGGCCATGTGTGCTGACACGTCCCAGTAAAGGCCAGATGAAGAACATGGTCAGAACTAGATAGATTTTGTGATGGACTGGCGATATAATTTTATATCTGATGCCCAAGACTTCAAATCTGTGGGTATGGGGCATCTGCTGATTTTTGGTTTTTTTAAGACATCAGATGAAAAATAAATATTAAAGCTGTATGCTTTGACTCATTGATAATAAAGCCCATGAAATGTTCAGTTGTTCTCATATACTTGGCAGGCTCTGAGAACGTTGGTTCGGGAGATGGATCGGCGCTGTTGTCCACCGTTGCAGTAACACCTCCCCCTGCTACACCTTCTTCAACTGCAGAGGACCACGAGCCAGTGCTTGCCACTGCAAGCGCTACGGAAAGCCTCTCTGAAACAAAAAGTACTCCAAGTACTGAACTGAACGCTGAGAACAATCAGGACAGCCTAGAAGCAGCAGAACAGTTTATCTTGATATACATTGTCCCCTCCGCGCTGCTGGTCCTCCTGATTTTGCTGATCATATTTTTTGTAATACATCATAAAAGGAAAAAGTCCAAGCAAGGTAAATTTGTCTTCTTGTGCATCAGAAGGATATTTTTAGGAGGTGCTTGGCATTAACAAAATGTTATTTGAAAGCCTGGGATGCCACTTTTAGGATGTATTTCTCAGGTTGTAGTTGCATGTTTGACAGATAGAAAAGGGACCCACTTCTTGGGCGGGAGCTCATTCTCCTTCTTGGCACCTCCTTCCCATGCTTCCCACCCACGGGAGGCCAGGCAGCAAGCTCCAGCTGCTGGCATTGTTGGAACAACATGCAGATGTAACTGCCTGCAAACGTTTTTTTCTGTGTTTATGCTTAAAAAATTCATGCAAGGTGAATTTGATGCGTCTGTTGCCTACACTGCCCACAAGATCAAGCTGCTCGGAGAGTCAATAAATCACAAACAAGCAAAACCATTGTAAGGAATGTTTTTAAGGGATCCTGTAGTGTGGTGACAGCTATGAAGATATCACAGTGAACGAGCTAGGAATCTTGTGGTCGGACTGCCTGTGTGATGCAGGAAGGTGCCTGGATCTGGTAGAGAAGAAATTAGTTAAGTTGCAGTGTCAAGCCACAGAAAACAAACTGAGGGTTCATATTAAAACCATGCAGTTGGTAACTGAATCTCTGAAATAGTCATGCCAGTGTCTCCACACAACAGGAGTGCAGCTGTAAGCTCCTCAGCCTGCAGACAGTGACATGTTCAACAAAGATTTTTAAGTCTATTTTTCAGGGCATTTTTAGGCTGCACTTGCCTTATCCCCAGGTCACCCTCGTAGCAAAGTCTGAATTCACAACCAGGCACCTAGTAGTCCTCCTGTGTCTTGATGGCCTGAAATGCAAGTACACTCTTCAGAGGGACAGGAAACATGGTGCCTTGCAGGAGAATGATCCTGGGATCTCCTGCCCTCTGCCTGTTGCTTGGAGCTGGGATTTTGGGCATCCTCAATGAGGGGACAGATGCTTCTGTGGCCCTGGTGTGGTTGTGCAGCAAGGGAACGCTCTGGAATAAGTGGGAGATGTCAGCACCCATTGGCAACGATGAATGAAACCCAAGCTGATTTAAGACAGTATACAGTGTGAATCCTATATGTAGTTCTTTCTTTTTTGAGGGCTGAGGCTTTTCAGTCACTTCATTCTAACACTGTATTTTCCCCCCATCTTTACTTTGTTGTAACTAGCTTCAAATCCCTTTTGACATCTGACCAGTTCAGCTTCATTTGCCTGAGATTTAATTTGCCATGCAAGTCCATCCCCCTATTCCTCTCCCCATGAGCAGCTCCCAGAGTCTCCAGGCAGAGCCGGATTGCCTGCACACAGGCAAAATATCCTGATGCTTCCCATAACCAGTTTCTTTGCAGGAGTGGTTCCTTTTCAGGATACCATTTCTGTTATGACATCTGTTCTGCTCTGCCATGTCCTGCCCATCACAGTGCTAACAGTCAGTTTCTTCCCAGTATGGCTGAGCTAATAATGAGCAGCTTTTCATGTGTTCAAGATTAAAAATAATGTCTTCCTCTGAAAATTACAAACAGGATGTTTTGTCTTTCATCCACAAGCTAACTATTATGCCTGTTGAAAATGGTTTATGTGACCTTATTAAAGTCTTTCTTGCAGTCTGGACCCTGTATATACAAAGAGTAGAACTATAAACACCAACTTTTTTCTTTTCCAGATGAGCTGGGAAGTGAAAATGTGAAAAGGTAAAGGTTATGAACATCTATTATTATTATTATTATGTTATTCTAACAGAATATTGTGATTTTTGTCTCCTTCATGACCTGTTTTAATTTAACCATACACTAAACACTTTTTGCCATCAGTTGCTCCAGTGAACTATCTCTAGGTGTGGCTGAAGTGTGACTTCAGTATCTAGCTGATGGTGTAAGAGGAGTTCAAGTGGCTGAAGTGCTTGCTGCCCCAGTCACCCACCACCCTATGCCTGCTTTAGGCACCCCTGGCTCCACCAGCCACAAGACATAAAAGCTGCTCCATGAGCAAAAGGGGTCACTTCCCAGGCTCATCACAGGCTTTTGCTATTCAGAATAAACTCTGTGTCTTGCTCCCCTGTTTTTCAAGTTTGTCTTCTCTCTCTGCGATGAGGCAGAAAGTCTCGCCCAGCTGCTCTGGAAACTGCCTTAGCTCCTGGGAAAACAAGCAAACAGCTACATGGCTCTTATCAGAGTGGTAATTTTTATCATGACCTTTTATTGAGCTCCATCTTGCTAATCAATGCTGGAAGTCATTAAATTGGCTTATTAGGGAATAAAAGAGGCTTTTGCAAGAAATATTTTTTCTACTCCACGACTCCAGGAATGATCAGCAAAAGGAACCTGACTGGAGGCATTTAAATAAATGACTTTTCTTTTTGAAGGCACTACCAATATCAGTCACAGCTAGGATGAAACTTAAGGTCCTCTGCTTTTATCATCGGAGCAGCAGGACTTTTGTCATGTGTTCCATCAGGGCAGAGACAGACTAGTTTATTTTTCAGATTTCTATTTAGGGTAGCAACAGTTCTTGAATAGCTGCAGTGGTCCTGTGCCCTGGCACACCTCAGACTGTGCTGAGTCCCTCTGCATGTGATGTCCCAGCCAGTCCTACCTCTGCCCAGGGCTGGCATCTCCCTGCCACTCCTTTGCTGGTGTCCGTTTCATTCACACCCATCTTCTCAGATTTCTAGGCTAGGGTGGCTTTCCAGAGTTTATACACATGTCTGAAATTATGAAAGACTCACACAAAATTACTACATTGTAAGTTATTTGAATTAAGCATTTTGTGTAATACCTTTTTTTTCCACGCCCTCTTCTTAAGTCCTATTTTTGAAGAAGACACGCCTTCTGTTATGGAGATAGAAATGGAAGAGCTTGATAAGTGGATGAACAGCATCAACAAAAATGGTACATGGTAACCCCTCTACTCCATCACCCCTCGCTTTCTAGCTATCTATCCCATGCATAGAAAATCAATGTAAGGCGCTTTGTGTGTGTGGCACTGCTTTTCCTACAGCATTTTTAGGTGTGTTCTTGACTCCCTGCTACTAAAATAGTAGCACAAATGTCAGGGGTAGAACTGTTCAGAGGAGTATTTTAGTTTGTGTGGGAGCTTATTTTTAACGAGTGAAGGAATATCATAAATGTTTTGAGTTTCTAGTAGACGCTTCTATTAAACACACATATAGCTGTGAACGGTATTTATATTTTTAAGTGCACATTTTTAATGCTAAATACTAGTTTCTCTGAAGCGTCTAGCTTTCAGGCTTCAGAGTTTCTCCAGTTCTGTACTTCACATTGTGCTGTTGTAGAAGAAACCCACGTTTACTCATAGTTCAGGCAACCATTTACTTAAAACTGCTGCTGGGATCCTACGACTACAACCCCTCCCCTCTTTGTGTCCTTTTTCTCACTTGCTATCTCTACCACGTGAAGCACAAGTTGCCCTTTGCTGCCAGTACTACTCACCACCTACATCTTCCAGCCCATGGAGCAATTAATACCTGGGGTAACTACCACCAGCAGCATCTTCATCTCCTTCTTAGCTACTTTGAAGTGTCTTCTATTTCTCCCCCCCTTCTTCCTCCCAAATGAAATCTCCCGGTTGAAATCTTTAATGGTTCTACATCCTCCTTCAAGGCTTTCCTTAAAAAATGCAGCTTCAGTAAGGCATGAATTAACCAGGGCCTGATTTTGGACTGCTAACAGCTATTCACTGGCTAGGAAATGACAAATCTCTGGTATTTTTTTTTCCTGGTCCCTTGCGTTATATCCAAATGGCTCATTTGCCTGACCTTCTAGGGATGCTTTGTTTTTCAGGACATAAAACTCCTTGGAGCATTTCTTTGTGTTAGCACAGTGCTCCACATGATGGGGTTTTGACCTTTGTGCTCCATAAGCTTTAGCAGAAAACATTTACTAAGCAGCAGTAGTGAAATAGAGACATTAGTATAGTATACAAGGAAATAGTGCTGTGAATATATATATATATTTTTAATTCTGTGGACAAAGGGAGCAAATATTTTACATACTTTGTTGTTGCTGTTGTTAGTATTCCCTAAACCCCAGCCTCAAATTCCCAGCTGGATATAAACCATAGGTGCAGCGATAAGCAGTGGAAGAATAACAAATAATCTGCCCCATGGTAGTTTATAGGAAACAGTCCTCAAAAGTAGTTAGTCTGTGTAAGTGTACTTAGACAACTGAAATACATATAACAAAGAAATTAGAGCAACACCTATCAAAGGGAAGGAGGATTTAAAATGTAACATTTGTTATGGGGACTATGCAGATTTTACAGATCAAAGGGTGCAGAAGAATGTCTGCAGTTATACATTCTAAAGAGACTGCTTGATAAACTTGATGCAATTTTGAAATAAATGTAGAAGGACTGCCAAGAGTAACTATAGTCTTGTTTCTTACACAATTTCAGCTGAGTGTGAATGCTTGCCTACTGTAAAAGAAGAAGAAAAAGAATCAATTGCCAACCCAAGGTACTTCTAATTCATTATATTATTTGAAAAAATATGGTCAATGTCATTCCAGAATAATCTGTTTGTTATTTCAACATGTAGTTATAGTGTTTCTTTGGTCTATTGAAGTGATTACGTGTAGGGACTTTGATTTCAACTTAAACAAAAGGTTTGACACTCTTATTTCTAAACTGCTCTCTGCCTGTAAATTGCACCACTAAATAATCCTGCAGTTGTAAACCTGTGTGAGACAGACAACCAGATGGCACAGATGGAGTTTCACTCACTGATCAGACTTTAATCACAGTTTCCTAAGGTGTTAATGCAAGCATTCAGCGTAGCTTCCTCAGCACTCCTCACTGATGCAGGCACCCAGCTCCCCTCTGCCACCAGGTGCCTGTGGGTCCCTGAGAACCACGGACAGATGCTTTGGTTGGAGCTGTGACCTACAAGACAGGGGCTTATCTGACTCCAAGAGAAATCCGAAGGATCTTCGCGGTACCTCCATGCAGCACTCCCCCAGAGCTGGCAGCAGCTCATGGTCCAAGCAGAGATCCCAGAGGGATGCATAATGGCAATCCTGACAGCTTGTAAACTTAAAAGCTTTCTAGCTGGTTTCCTCAGGATTTTGTCCAGAACTCCTAAACCCCTCTCTGACTCCCATTTTCCCTAGTTAAGGCTTCTGATTCCAGCTGGAAGCAAGGGGCTGTACATCCCCCTTGCATGCACACTCGTGTTGCAGCTGCATTTCAGAGAGAGGGCAAAGCAGCTGTTCTGTGCCAGGTAATGATGGCAAACAATTAAACCATTCTGTGTGCCAAGAAAAACCTCTGGAGCAGTGGAAACAGCAGAGGCAAGCAGGCACAGCTGGGAGAAGGGTAGGATGGCAGTAGGAGGACCTGGGTTCTGCCCTTCCCATAGCACCCGATAACTCAGCTCAGCATCCCTCTCAGACAGAGCCCCACCTTCCTCTGCAGACTGTCATAATATTCTGGCCAGCCTCTTTTCTGAGTTTCTTTGGTCAGGAGTGAAATAGCATAAATGGCTTTTTGTGGTGTGTTTTTCTGTGGTTTGTTTGTTGTGGGGCTTTTTTTGAGTTTGTTTTGGTGGGTTGTTTTTGTTGCTTTGTTTATGTGTGCGTGGGTTGTTTTTTTTGTTTCCTTTTTTAAAAATACTTAGATCCTTGGTTCCAGATACAAACAAGTGCAATAATTTCACCCTGAGCAGCTGGATAAAATGCTGGATTCTCTAGCCATCTGGGTCTTCCCCTCTAGCCTCTAAATGATAACTCAGAGGGGGAGAATCATTAAGGAGAGGCAGCTGCACCATGGCTCTCTAAAACCAGATTTGCTGAGCATACCACTGACATATAGCAGGGAGTACAGCACAAAGTGTGCTTGAGTCATATGCTAACACCAGCAGAAGTTAGTCATACTATCAAAGGCTTTTTAGGCACAATGACACCCTAAACATTAAGTTTACTTTCCAAAACTTAAACGGTTCATTTTCAGGAAAAAAAAAAAAAAATCATCATGACCTACCAGCGTGAGCTGGTATTTTAGATACCATCTTTACTAAAATGCTTTTGTCCTGGGTTTGCACTAACATCAGCAGAAGATGGAGGTTTTGTTTCTGACTCACAAAAGGTGCCTTTGGACAATATGCTACCTCAAGTTCCCCACCTGTAAAAGAGAGGTCACTTCAAAGCTCTATGGTGCAAAAAAGCCTTGATGCAAAAAGCAGCCCTGTTCAGATAAGTATGCTTCAGTCCGAGGGAAGGCACACACATTATTTAAGCATATTTTCTTCTGACTGGCGTCTTACAATCAGACTGTAGAGAAATTTATGCTTCTAAATTGTAGGAAGGCAAACAAATGCAAATAAAAGGAGGATATTTATCTTTAGAACGTTCAAAGCTGCTCGGACAATGGACATTAGCAGAACACGAAGTGCAAGATTATTAGGTTCAATGTCAGATTTCAAAAGACTGGTTTGTTTGGGCAAATTTCTTCTGAAATTATGGTAATTCCTTTTTTAGATCTTATTGATATTTCATTATAGGAAACATCTCCAGGCCTCACTGACCACAGCAGGCTGAGGGTTGTTTTCCTGCTTCATAAAGATGCTGGGGGGAGTTCATCAAGACCCAAATGTTTGGAACTATGAATTGATTTTTATAAGATATCATTTTGAAAACACCTGAGACTAAACTTCTTAATAATGCCATTTTGACATTTTCAGAGTGAAAGTTGTTCCAAAACTACTTTTAAGAGTAAGTGACTTTTTAATATAAAATTTTCAAAAGGTTTAAAGAGTAGAAGCCTGTGGTGGTGAAATATTTCTAAGTTAAGTGTTTCCCTTAACCCAACATTACTTTTTGAAATTTAATTTTCCATGAAAATTTGAAATGTGCTTCGAGTCAAAGTGAAAAGGTATCTGAAGGGGTGAGATTTTCTGGTAAAGAAACAAACAAAAAAACTGGTTCCCATTTATTTCTGCAATTGAACCTTATCAGAAAAAGACCTGCTGCTTTTCCTGACCAAACTCTAAGCTAAATAATGTCAGAAAGAGAACTACATACAGATAAATAGATGTTTTCAGCAGCTCTTCTGAGCAAGAAAAGTGGAAGGCTATGAAGTAAAATGAAACAAAGCTATTACCACGGCAAAAATTTGTATTCATGAGCATTAAAGGCTGCAGATTTATGCACAAGAGGAAAGACATGACAGCCTAGGAGCCTTTGTAGGTGGAGGTCATCTGCCTTTGTGTAAGCTAAGTTAAAAATATATATATGTGTTTATACATATTTTTAAAAATACATATATATATTAAAAAAATAGATATCTTGTCTTTCAAACCTAGTGCTAAAATCCCAGTTGTGCCTAAGCAGAGAACCACCAAAGCTCCCCAGCCTCACTGGGGCTGGGGTTCCCATCCCATGCATGCAGGAGGGAGAGGGCAGGCACATGCAGGGGCATCAGATGAGGGCTGATGCTCCTGTGGTGCACAAGTGGGTGTAAGAACAATTTCTCCTCCAGGGAACCTTTATTCCCTCAGTCAAACAGAGGTGCAGCCTGTCCCCTTCACAGCATGGGTCTTTGTAGGCTGCTGAGTACAAGGAAGCAATCCCCCCCTTGCTTTATCATACTTTCCAAGGGGATTTGTTTCTTCTTGGGCACTGCTGGGCTCCATCCTAGTCTTTCTGTCCAAAAAAGGGTGACTCTTTCTTATGGAGAGGTGTTCTGGGTGGGCAATCAGTACAAAAAGAAACATGCCTTTCCTAGTCTGTGCCTCAGTTTGGCAAGGTACTTAAAAAAAGCATGTGAAATATTAGGATGATGAGTGACCCTTTTAATTTCAGAGGTGGTTTAAACCCCTGCTGTCGATGCTGACAAATCTAACCAGCCAACAAAAAGAAAGTCACATTTTTAATGTTGGCATGAACCAAACATTCTTAATAAAGTGCTAGGGAGCAAGCTGGCAGAAAACAGCAGGACAAAGAAAATTAACTTGTTACGAGGCCAAATTTTATACAAAAGTTCCATCTGTAAAATGTTATCCTCACCAGTGGAAAGAGAGCAATTTGGTTTCTCGGTCCTCGCCTGGGAGTGGGAGAAAGGGTGCTCTGGGTGATCACTAACCAGCAGAGAAGCCAGCCCAGCCCTCGCTGCCAGCACCCAGCACCACAGGGCTCCTCTCACGCATTGCATGGCTGACATGTTCTCTGATAACACCTTCTCAGAGATTCCAGAGATACTCCTGCACACTCTCTCTTGCTGAGACAACTGACCCAACAGCACGACGCTGGTGTGTTCTGTTTGTTTTCCATGTACACGCAGTGATGGTGAAGCATGAAGTCAGAACAGCAAAGAACTGCCTCAAGAGAAGCAGTGCACAAGCTGATGATCCTCCAGATATTGGATGAACTGGATTTAAATAGAATTCATCTCAAAAGGCCAGAGAAGCAAATGCTTTTTGTTGTGTCCTGCTACGTACAGCCTTCACCAGGGAAACATCGACGAGGGGAAGACAAAAAGAAAACAGAAAAAGCACTATAAGATTAGGGGCTGGTTTAAATTCCTTCTGCAATGAGTTTAATCACAAATCAAAAGAAGCCTCTTCCGTCCTCAAAAAAAAAGTTCTCAAAATATTCCATGTTTCTGTCTAGTTCTTCAGTTGTCTATGATGCAGAACCGCTTCTGTTCCAAGTTTGGTGGGTTTCTTTGTTTTGTGGGGTTTTTTTTCTGGGTGGTTTTGGTTTTCAATATAAACAGCAGCTAAAATTCTGGACTACCCTAGTTTGATGGCTGTGAAGCTCATGCCTGTGCAATGTTTGTTTTCCAATTTGCTTTTCTGGGAACAGTGCACTGATTTGCACAGGACTTCTGCTGAGGAGGTACCAGCCTAGGACTGACAGACAGGCTCTGCAGACAGACAGAGCAGCTGTAAAGCCTCTCAAAGGATGTCAGGGAAGCAAACGCAGCCCAGCAAGGGCATGGTCTTTGTAGCATGCTTTTTGGTTTTCAAATTAAAGGCATTGGAGAAGTGAAAAATATTGAGATTGCCTTTTCAGTTTGTTACATCCTCAGATTAGTACCCTGAACTAACTCTCACCTTTTAACCCTCCTCCCTGCCCAGTGCTGTTCTTCAACAACCACCTACTTCAGAAATATTCAACTTGAAAAGATTTCTTTTTTTTTTTTTTTTTAAAAGAGGGTTTGAAAAATTAAACAATTCAGTACTCCCATGAGACAAGTTTAGGTAAGTACGTGTTACACACAACTACTTGGTCAAGGTAAGATTTCTGTAAAAAGGTAAGATGCAGTAAGTTTTCTGCTTCTTCTGGTTTTGAATATTGAGCTTGGAAAATTTGAATGACATGAACTTCTAAATGTGCCTGGTCACCTTTAATTTCACTTAAAAAAAAAAAAAAAATCAGAACGCTGAGATACCTTAAAGTGGGAATATAAATGTTGTCATTGCAGCCATCGATTTTAGGTGGTGTGTCTCTTATGGATGTAGTTTAAATACATTACACACACATGAAAGTGGATCCTCATCCATGCAAAGCTTCCCCCACCTTATTGAAAATAGTAAATTCACATCCTACCCTATCATATCCTACCTATCCTCATCTTCTATTTAAATATATACGTTCTTCCTGCTCAATACATGTTTAATATGATCAGTTTTGGTTTGCCTGAAAATATTCCACTAATATGTTATCATGCATAGAGATTGTCATTAAAGAGAAGAAACAAGTGCCCCAAGCCTCTGGGATGACAGCTAAGTGTCACTAACAACTGACAAATACAGAGGAGGGTTCAGCTTTGTGAGTAATTGAGGATGTGTCACAATATAAAAGGAAAAGAAGTTAACAGCTAACCATATTCATTTTTTACTGAACAGGACTTGACTAGTAATTTCCTCAAAAAGTAAAAGATTTCATTGTTCCAAAACAATTTGTTGCAAATAGTGGATTTAATATGAGTGACAGTAAATTAATTTTCCATGATGATTTTTAACTTTAAAAAAAGTGGTTTAAATTCATTTTTCACAAGTTTTTTTTATTTTTTTTATTTTTTTTAATTTCCACAAATTCCTGACAGTAAACTCATTCTGTGGAATATTGCTTTAAAATAATCCAATCACAAGGGGGAAAAAGTGAAAGACTGAGATGTAGAAAATGTAAAACATGGAAGAGGATATTTTTCATTAGCAGCTTTATTAGCAACTTCTTTCCAACATACAAAGATGTTACGCTCAGACTTCCTACAGTTCCCAAAGCAGTAATCTGAAGATGTCCAAAAGAGAGAATGTTTTCTTTGATAGTACAAGAAGATGTATTGAGGCCATTGCCAGCTGTGTGGCTGGAGGGCAGTAAGTGGTGACCCAGCAGTTTCCAACTCCAGGGTCCAGCAGTGACTCTCACCCTACCTTGCTTCAGCCCACACAGCTCCACATCCACATCCTTCTCCCTGAAGAAAGATGAAGCACATCTGGGACATGAAGAATTTGAACTCTCAGCCTTTTAAAATGTTATTTCACTTCACACTTGTCATCAGTTCCTGGTCATTTCCTTTTACACACAGTTTATCTCAATATTTTAATCTTGTAGGATTACAGGGGATTTAAAGTGTTTCACGCACCACACAGTATTTATATTTCTGCTGCAATATCCTCAGCAGCAGCCTGACTTGAGCCAACCCATCTCACCATCATCTTGCAACATCTACCCCCAACTAATAACTCAAATTATTATCCCTCAGTAGAAACTGAGAAAATGCACGCAAACAGAAAGTCACTTGTACTAGATATTGCTCTAAAATGTTTAGCAAATGTGATGATCCTTGAGGAGCTGTTCTCTCCTCATCCATTCTCGTCATGTACTTCAGTAGGTACCCAGCACTTCAAAACAATCTGACATCTCATTTACAGTGTGAGTGCTTTTTGTTCTACAGAAGGCAGAAAAGCTACAGAGCTGAAGGAGGAATTGTTTAAGAAATACATAGATAAAAAGAAGGGTAAAGAACCAACACCTCTCCTATATATGCTAAAAATCAGTATCTTAACAGAATTTTCAACAAAATAGAAAGAACTCCGCTGTGAAGTTACAAACATACAGTTACTGGCACGGCCAGCAGTTAATTAACACCATAATAATCCAGCACTTGTAAACCATATAACCCTAACATTAATCTCAGGAAAAAAGAATGTTGTCTTTAGCTTCTAGGTAGTCATTAGTCAGGGATCCACAGATAACTGCTGATCCGAGATCAAAAAAGTAAATTGTTTTGTAATGCTAGACCTGATGGAGGGCTATAAAAGCAATTTTTGTTTGCTACCTATGAAATCACTGTATGAACAACTGTTTTATTAAATAGCTGTATCAAATTATTTTGTAATGCAAAATATACAATTAAGCAATTACTTTGAAATAAAGAGTTTGAGATCTTAAAGAGCTTTCTCTAAAAAAGGTTTATAGCAGTTTGTAGTGTCTACAAGTTCTCTTTTTCCCCCATAGCCCTGCTAATCCATTCAGTTTAATGGATGCTAATTACTTGTTATTGATGTCAAGGTTATTCAGGCCTGAGAAGATGCACAAAGATACATGTGGCATATAGATGTGTTAGACTCATCAGCTCTCTAAAACTCAAGTGAAAAAAGCCTAACGGCTAGTGCACTAGCCTTTTCAGATGACAGAATTGCTTTGCAATTAATTTTACCTAAGAAAAGAAAGATGGGGTTTATTCCATTATATTTTTGTTAGGATATTCCAGGTTGTCTTTATCAATAGTCAAATTCTGTCTCCAGTGAAATTGGTGAATACCTTCATGATTTCTCCTTGGGTGACTGTAGCCCTCTTTAACGATCAATCACTTCACAGGTTATTCCAGTTAAGCACCAAAGTGGGAGTCTTCAGACTGATAAAGCTGCTAAAGTAATTTTCAGTGGATTTACGGGAAAAGGGGAAAAAAAAAAAAAAAGGAAGAAAAGAGAGAGATGTATTTCCAGAGAGAGATTTAGAAAAGATTAATAAAGCAGAACATTAATCCATTTTTGCAACAGACAGTTTCATTAGAGGGAAGCAGAATGGCCTGGGGTATCCAGAACGCTCAAGTCAATCTCGATTCCATTTAATGCTTTTAATGTTCAAACAACCTCACTATATGAGTAACACAGCAATGACCAGGCAGAAACTAGTTCTCTCCCTCCCTCTCTCTTGCCTAAACATCACATCAGCAATAAACTTGTCTTTGAAAAGGCTCTTAAAATTTGTGTTTTGAGGCAACACTTACCCAGTTCTATAAGGAGGTGCAGAAGAAAACTCATCTACAGGGCTGCAGGAAGCAGTTTGACACCTTGGGGAGTAACACAGAGTTGCTCCCCCATCCCCAGACACTCACTTCTGCCCTGCTCTGCCCCTGTTAGTACCATCATGCTACCCAAAGACCAGGGGTTCCTCCAAGCACTACAAGGAGATGGGAATAGGTCATGGGCAAACTGGCGTTGCAAGAGGAGACAGGAGGAGGAATGAGCCAAGTATGAGCACTGCACATTTTATCAACACTATTATCCAGATACATGGAAATGCACCTCGAGTACTAACTCGCTGCCTAGGTTTTAAGAAGAGCTTAAGTATTACTTTCTGTGAACATTAGTAAAAAAAAAAATAGTAGCAGCATGGTCTGGCATGAGAGTGAAGGGCAGCACCAGCCGTTCACCCACAGGCTGCCATGCCCTTCCAGCACATAGAATCATAGAATGTTAGGGGTTGGAAGGGACCTCTAAACATCATCACATCCAACTCCCCTGCCAAAGCAGGATCACCTAGGTATGTTGCACAGGAATGCATCCAGTCAGGTTTTGAAAGTCTCTAGAGAAGGTGACTCCACAGCCTCTCTGGGCAGCCCGTTCCAGGGCTCTGTCACCCTCACAATAAAGAAGTTCCTCCTCATGTTGAGGTGGACCCTTCTATGCTCAAGTTTGTACCCATTGTTCCTTGTCCTATTGCTGGGCACTACAGAAAAGAGATTGTCCCCTTCCATTTGACACCCACCCTTCAGATATTTATAGACATTAATAAGATCCCCTCTCAGTCTTCTCCTCTCAAGACTAAACAGCCCCAGATCCCTCAGTCTTTCTTCACAGGGGAGATGCTCAAGTCCCTTAATCATGGTTGCTTCAGGTCTGGTTTGCACTGGATCAGTTCCCTGGCCTGATTTTGGCTGAGATCCCCCGTGCTGAGGGCTAGGAGCACTTCCCTGCTACAACACAACCCCTCAAGCACACAAGCAGACATTGCAGAGGGATGCACAGGGCAGGACAGGCACCACTGTCACCCCCTTCAGCAATGCAAGACACAGCCTGGAGGCAGTTGTTTTGTGCAATCATGTACATTGTCATAAGAAGGGGTATTTTATATGTATGGTAGGGCTATTGCTATTGTCTGCTCTATGGGAAATCATCTTTTCCTGATAAAGAAGGCTAAAAGCATACCTGAAATATGAGACTGAAAGAAGAAATGTTATAAACACAGCATGGCTCTGGGAGCAAACTGCACCTCATTTCCCATCACACAGACATACTCACAACTCAGGGATTAAGTAGTGCATTATTACAGGCAATTTGCACTTTTCTGCAGGTTTTCATTCACAGATTAAATAGCCTTTTCTTAATACCAGATTTCCAAAGGTTATTTTCATACCAGCGATGCATAACTGTAGTTTGAGAATCACCAGATTCGTTCTTGCAACTGGAGAAATAAAAGTCACTAATTTGGGTGCCTGAAAGACACAGGAAACCATTTGATACATGCTAAGAACCTTTTGACACAGAGATGAGGTTTCTTTTCTCCCCTCATTTTTTAAGAGATTAGATGTGCCTTCAGAGGGAAGGTGAACAAAAAGGAAAAATACTCTATTATTCAGCTAATTTTTATTTTTAAAAAACCTCAGCAACTCAGTAGAAGGCTCAGGACATCTCTTGACTAGCTGCTTTTTCATGAGAAGAATAACTTTTCTTGAAACCAGACATTTCTAAATATAGGTGGTTTAGTGGTTTTCAACTTCTGCAAAATTGTTTAGATTACTGAAAAGGGACTTCTCAATATATTTTGAAATAAAGTTTTGAAACGAAAGTATTTTTTCCTTACAGAATACTAACATCAAGCCCAGAAGCAGAGGGAAAACTATTAATTCAATTAATTTCCTCCCTCACTCCAATCAACTAAAATTTTACTTATTCTTACTTCAATTTGCAGGAGAAACTAATGTTTGAGACCTGCCTTTTAAAACAGAGCAAAGAAAACCTACTCCAAAAAGACCCACCCGGTTGTTACTGTTAAAAACACCTGCACAAGAAACTAAACCCAAGTGACAGTTTGAACTTACACTGAACTTTAAATTTGGGAAGTAACACCCAAGGAAGATGCCTACACTACTGTCAGCACCAGGAAGGCACTATTATCTCTATTTTTATTTTCTATATACTTGTTTAACGTGCACACACATGCAATAGAAGTTGAAGATTTGCTTTATAATCTGATGTTTACTAGGTTTGACAGGTTTCATGAATATACAAGGGATTTGCTTGCTGTAATCAGAGTTCTGTTCTATTTCACAACCTGGAATAAGGAGCAAATGCCATCTACTTTGCTGCTGTCATTGGGATTTGTATGACAAGGCACCAAAACTAGAAGGTTTTCTCAATAGAAGCGGCAGTTTTGTTAATTCCTTATTCAAATAATTCTAGAAGATTCAAACCCACTTTTTTTTTTTTCCTCCTATAAGCGTAGTAGTTTAATTTTTTGTCTTTCTATTCTCAGGGATGCTAGCTGGGCTTTTTGTTGAAACATTTTGTTTCTTTTACAACAGGTCCAAATAATACCTGGGGAAAAAAAAAAGTCTTCACAGTCTCTCCAACCTCTGTAGCAAATGCATTTAGGCAGTAGATGTAATTGTAGCAATAATTTATCTGCCTCATACCTCCAAGGTTCCCATTTGCCACAGGTTAGATGTAACTTTTATTATTCTGTTTACTGTACTCAGAGTGTAGCTATCAAAAATAAGCACACACCCTTTCTGGATTCAAGTATCTGCATGCTTGTCCCGCTTTACTTTTTTTTTCTTGCAGAAAACAACAAGCAGCACTCACTGCAGGGAAAAAGCTCCACAAACTATTAGAAACAAGTGAATATTATTCCACTCTGTGCATAATTATCAAAAAGTCCTTATCCAGATCTCATATGTATATATGAAATATATACATTTGGGCAGGGAATTCCAATGAACCAAAGCATCTTCCTTTCAGCAAGTGGCTGGGGCTTGTTGTGTAGCCCCCCAGCTATCAGTAAAGGGGCATGATTTGTTCTGGTCACGCTGCTGGGGACTCTCCCAGCCATACCTTGGCTTAGGGCACCCACTTTGGTCTGCTTTAGATGCATCCAGCTCTGGTTCAAAATGATACTCTGACTGCCACCCCCAGGAGGGAACCCCGACCTGCAGCTGCAGAAGTGCTTTTCCTGCAGCGCACATCCCCATTACTGAAAGAAGAATCACAGGGTTTGGGGGCAGTTTTCCTGCAGCATAGGGACTGGGGGGAGAATGTTCTTTCCCCAGGACACGTTGGCTTGCCTGCTTTGCTCCCCAGGGTTTGGCCTGGGTTGGTTACAAGCAGATTGCTTTCTTGAGAGCAAAGGGGTGGCCAACACTTTCTGGGGAGCACTGCTGACCCTATAGTGACCCTATAGTTATCTGCCCATCAGCCTGGGGGCTCACTGCAGCTATGGGACTTTAAGATGCCTTGCTGTCCTGGTGGGATCAGCTGTAAGTGTGATTACCCCAGGGATGAAGTGCTGGTCAGCGTCACAGACAGAGGAAAACTCTTGCCAAGGGAGGGTAACACAAAGCCTGAACTCCTCCTGTGTGAACACATGGTTTTGACTCCCACAGCAGTATGATCTTCAGACAGACCTTCTTGGTCTTATCTGATGCTAGTCATGCAGACCAGCTCCAATGATACAACAATATTCTTGCTAAAGCACTGAAAATTATACTTACATTCTTTATTTCGACCATTTTCCTCAAACCGAACTTCTCTCAAGTAAGGACTGCAAGGTTGACCCTGATTATTTATATAAAATATATGTAAGAATATTTTGTAGTAAAATAGGGGCAGTTTAAGAAAGGAGAAAAACATACATTTTCCCCCTGAATAAAATAAGCATTTTCTTTGGGGAAAATAGATACTTATCCACTAGGCTGTATGGTGTTTGCATACAAAATTAACGCAGAAGAAATCAGACAGCAACTTAAATCAACCAATTTAAGAAGTCTAGTTTCTCTCAGTCACTATATAACCAGATCTGTCAAAGGGTTTAATGATTTATTCACAATGAGCAAAGAGGGAAAACAGGACTAATGGAGACAGTAAAGTGGAAGTCTTTCTGAAGATGGTTCTCCCAGTGTTTGGATGCCAATGCCATAGGAATACGTGCAAAGAGCATTACTGTCTGTTGAGTGGTGACTATGAGAGTACACAGATAAAAGGGGTAACTAAGGAGAAGTAATTGAGTGGATATAAAATAAGGAGCCTATGACCCTAGAGAAAAAGCAAGGATTTGTATAGTCATGCATTAGCTGTATTCACCGAGGAGACTTATTTTCAGAAAACACAAGAACAATGGAAGGCCTCTTTGCTGTAATGTAAGTAGTTAAGGTTAAACATACTGCTAGCCCTTAGTTTAACCACAGAAAATTCTTTTCAGTTTTTAGTGTCGTGAACAGCTTTGTAAGGAAACTTAAAAATATAAGAGCAGAACGAGTCAACTCATAACCGACCACAGTCTAAAAAGGACAGATCCTTGTGTTACCTCACTTGAGACAAATTACTGAACTGAAAGCAAAAACCAGGAGGAGGCATGAATCGAAGTATTATCCTTGTGCATTCCAGGAGCATGGGAAGAGCTGAGGTCTGGGGGAGGACTGGTAGGTCCAGGCAGCCAGCACACTAAACTGGCTCCTCTCTGTTCTATTTATTTTGCACAGAGTGCATCTATTCTGTGAACACAACATTAGTCACAGGAGACTCAAGTTAATACTATTTATGGATATACATATTAGCATGAAATAACACCAGTCCTAAATTGCTCCCTACGTTTTTGATAGTGTTATTTATTTATTAATAATTAGGTTTAATGCTCCCATACACTAGACCTCAGAACTTGTTTACACCACTTCATGCCAAAGCTTCAAATGCATTAAAGGGGAAGTTCTTTATTTTTGATTTATAATTATCTATGACAAGAAAGATCTTAGACAAGAGCAGAAGAGAGCAGGAAATGATCTACTCATCCTCTCTTTATGAAGCTACTACAAAGAGGCATGTGATGGTTTTGGCCTCAATCCAGCTACCATTCATCTCTATAGGACTCTTCCTATGACTCTCATACAAGTACCATGAAGCCCTTTTTAATCTTGAAATAACTCAGGTGTGGACAGGTCATTGCTCTCAGTCTACAAAGATCCCAAGCTGGTGCCTAATGGCTGATGAGCTATCACGTGACGGAGGAAAAAATTTATTCATATATGGCATAACTGTTCTTCTGCAAAGAAATGTTCCTGCAGCCTCAGTGATTCATTTCCTTCCTGTCCCCTTGTCATTAACTTCCAACTGGGAAAGTCAACTACACTTGTGTAGGGCTGGGAAACGTAGTCAAAAAAACCCCAAACCAACCAAAAACCAACAACAACAAAACCCAAACGGTCAAAACTGTTGTTTAAAACCACTAATCCTTGACACTTCCATCATGCCACCTCTGGAGACGTGTTGTTTCCTGATACAAACCTTGTGCATCAAGCAGGAGCATCACAGCAGCAGCCCACCTTGTCACCTCCTTGTGCCCAGGCAGGGACACTCCAAGGGCCCCGTAGTCATTGAACCTCACAGAGGCATGGAGCAGTGGGGAGTTTGTCCCCACAGGAGACACACTGGTTGGACACCTATAGTTTTATTATCAGGATCTTTTCCACATTCCATTGGAAAACTGAATCAAAGCAATTTGCTACTTTACAGCCATCATCTCTTTGACCTGCCCTGTATCTATGCCTTTTCTCCTCCTCTTGGTCTATTCAAAATGTCAAATATAAAACCCCAGTGATTTCTTCCTCTCTTCTAGAAATCCTTTTCAGATTTTTAACCACATAGGCATACGATTCCCAGTAGCACCTCATCTCATTACCCTTGTAACCTCGGTTGTTTGCTGTTTTCTTGTATACAATTCTGTGCCATTTTATTTCCCTGATGTTTCTCTGCCTGCCTCTGTAATACAATCCTTGATCCTAGACCAACAGGGCCTGCATCTTTTTGCTTAAAATTAATTAATTAATTAAATATATAAAATCACTTCTTCTAGCCATTCTTCCAGCAATAAACCTCTAACCTCTTTCAGATTAATATGAAAATTCACATGTGTTGTTTTTACTTTCAGTCTGCATATTCTTGTTTTTGTGCATATAAAATGTTTTACACTTGAATGTAAAGCTGAAATTAAAAATAATAAAACAAATTAATTGCTGGCAACCTGCTATCCATTCTAAACTTCATTTATAGAATTTATTCCTTTACCACATAAGCATCTCAGTCCTTGGCCTCTAACCTGGCTGCCTTATAAATATAATGAGGCGCTCCTCCTGGCTTGATTTGCTGCTCTGCTTTTTTTTTCCCCTTTCACCTCACTCTGCACACAGGTTCTCCAAACAGGAGCAGGGAGCTTTGGCTGTCTCTGCAGGCAGCAGGGGATAACTCACAGCAGAACTGAGTCTGTGCCAGGCTATACTGGGACCTGGTTTTACTCCTCCTAGGTTTGAACTGGGAAGAAGCAGAAATACAACTTCAAGCTGTCTTTCACTCCACCCATACAAAGGATATTGCAACTACTATCTAGCTACAAATACCATTCTTTACTTTTTTCCGAGGCAAAGGCAATTGAAATGTTGCTCTGTCCCCCTTCCCCGAGGCAGGCTCTGCTCCCATAGCAGCAGCACGAGGGTACCCCAGCTACAACCCTGTCCTCCCAGGCGTTTGGGGTGGGCAGTCACGCAGCTCAGAGAGGAAAGCTACACACATCTTCACACCCGACGCAACAGCTTCAGCATCTCATCTGGCAGCACTATGAATTACTGACAGGATTCTCACTTAGCAAGGCTGCTATGAGCAGCAGAGAGAGTATTTTGACTTTGCAGCAACAGCAGCATCTGAAAGACAGAGCCACTAAGCCTCTAAGAGACTGTTGGGGGGGGGACAGAAGATGATTTTTATACCCAGATGGCACAAGCATGTTTAGGCCTGTATTCATCTTTATTTTGGAGATAAACCAAACAGGGTTGTTATTATTTTCCCAATTAAATAAATATATTCTCAGTCCCGAGATCATGCCTAAACCCATGTTTTACGTAAAGGCAAATGAGGCCTCCTGTGCTGTTGAAAGCAGTTAACCAAAGGGAAATACTGGGATGGGGAGGGGTGGGAAGGTGGGAAGCCAAGGCAGACTGAGTACACATCCAAAAGAAAGTGTGCAAGAAAGACCCTGGTGTAACAGCCCAGGAGAAGAGGCAGGAAAAGAACATGAGCCAAAGAATCCAACTGCTGTCTCACGAAATCCTTATTCCATAAAAAAGGCACTGAAATTAGATGACACCTACACACTGTGATACCTTCCTTTATATAGATGGATGTAGTTTCTAGTGACTGACAGAAAGCAAGCAAGTGGAGCAGTTACTAATTTTATTGTGAAAGAAAATGAGAACACTACAGCAGTTTCAAATTGTCCAGTCTGAAAGTGATCAATGCAGAAAGAAGAAAGGGTTTCTGATTGCAGTGCCTGTGAGAATCTCCTCAGACTCTTCATTCCTGTAAATGTTCTTGCAGCATTAGATGTGCCTACAGCTCTAAAGTACTTTGTTTGGGTGCTACTAGAAAAAGAGGTTTTTTTCAGACAAGATGCCTTAGGCAAAGCCTGTAATTCTCCAAGTACAAATCTGCCTCAGTAAGGAATGATTTTTATATTAAAAAAAAAGCTAATACTGTGTTGCAGGTGTTATTTTGTCATGTGGCACATTCTAGTTGAAATCATAGCATTTTGTATGTCTCAAAGCTGGGAGATTTTTACCATAGAGAGTTTCTGAATCTGTAGTTTATATTAAAAGATTCAATGAATGAAAGCTGAAGCTAGACAAATACAAAGCAGAAATAAGACATATTTCCAAGGAAAAGGATAACTAACCTAGGACCAGATGCATTTGTTATTCTAAGCTTTCTGAAGAAATCTCACTTTCTCTTTGTGATACAAGAACTCCAAAATACCATCAGCAGGTGGCTAAAGTAGACAGTTATTTGGTGAGACACAGAGTTTCAAACATCCCCAAGGTCTTGCAGTTCTGCAGTTATGAGGATGCCTCCTGTGCACCATCTTCAATGCACTTGGAAACGTGACTATTTATTGAGGGCACGTAAGTATGACTGGAGGATATCAGCATAGGTTAGTCTAAGATCTGTGAGTTAGAGGCCAAGCTCATTTCTTGTCTTCTACTCATCTTTAGACTACCCAGAAGTTAGTAGATAAGAGGATTTGAATTGTGAACTAGTTGCTTTTTTTTTTTTAAGCAGTGTTTCTCAGACTTGTGATCTCTCAGCACACATCACTCTGGATTAAAGTTCACAATTAACCTCTTTGCTGAGGCAT
The DNA here is from genome assembly GCA_025345505.1 of Todiramphus chloris collaris. Taxonomy (NCBI): domain Eukaryota; kingdom Metazoa; phylum Chordata; class Aves; order Coraciiformes; family Alcedinidae; genus Todiramphus; species Todiramphus chloris. The sequence continues at coordinate 11,556,743 of JANVCC010000076.1, read as the reverse complement.
CCTCCATCACCAAGCTGCCCCTCAACCTCCTGATGGGTCATACTCTGGCATATTCCACCCTGCAGCTCCTTCTCACAAGCCCACACCACAGCAAGCATCTACTGCACTTCTTACATGCCCTGTGCAAGTGCTGTAAAGGGTTTTAGCTGGTTCCTAGCTGTGCAACAGCAAGCTTCACCTTGCCATAGACACCTGCCAAAACATGAATCTAAACATTTCCAGTTTGCTGCCTTCAGCCTTATTCCTACATAGGCAGTAGACGCTGCCCAGTTTGAAGCCATACCCTTTGCTTTCCAACATGTCTAACTGAACCATCAAATTGCTGTTAGATGTTCCAGCTCTGCTATTCCTTTGCTGCTTCTATATTATTTTACACAAAAAAAAAAACCCACAAAAAGCAAGCAAACAAACAAACATACAAAACCAACAACAAAAAAACCCCAAACAAAACAAACACACAAAACCCCCAACAGAACACAAAGATCAGTTTGAAGTGTCTTTCTTGGTTTTCTACATTATTGAAATATTCCTTTTAGTTATTTTTTAACCTTCAGCAGTTCTGGGCTTTTCGCTAGCCTGCTGCCTGTGGTTGCTTCTCAGTTACCATGACAGCCACTAATGTGCAGAAGACTAGGGTGTAAGAACAGAAAACAGCCAAGTCACATGAGAAGATGGTCAAGTTGTCAAACAGATAGGTCTAAAAAGCACACAGAGGCTCCTCAGCTGATGTAAATCAGCACAGTGCTGTTGAAGTCAGAATTCTAAATCTCTTGCTCAGTAAACACCTTCAGGGATCAGAGAGCTGTGCCTGCAATGTGCTGGAACAAGTTTTTTTTGCCAGAGCTACCTTTTTGCCAATATGTAACCATTTCAGGCTACACAAATCAGAGCACAATTGATTCTAGGTATACACTTAAGATGCTGCTTCTTTTCCCTCCTTGTTTTGCCTCTCCAGACACATTGAAATACTTTAAAATACCCAATTTTAAGCAAAACCAGGCAACTAGAAACATTTAGTAGTAATAATAACAACATAATACGCTCATGATTTGCCATGTTACAAGTCTGACCGTTGTTCTGAAGCAATAGCCATCTTGTCAATAGGACATCTGTTGCCTAACATCTTCTCTTTTTGCTTTCCCTTTGGTCACATTACAGACTGCCTGAATCCCAAAGAGGTCTCTGACCAACAGTCCATGCTGAGCCAGGAGCTGCTGAGAACAGACCAACTGAAACACTCAGCACACAGATACGTCCAATTTCCTATCTAGCTCTTCATTAGACTAACAGAAAAGCAGGCCAACTGAAAACAGCTCCAAGAACACAGATAAAGAAAAAGACTTCTTAGAAAACCCTCTGTCCTCAGCATGCACATGTAATGGCTACTTTCTAATTCAACATCCCAGTCATTAAAAGCAATCTCCAAGGCATCTGTTGTTTCCCTAGCACCACACGGGACCAACACACCTAAGTCATAGTTCTGATGTCAAGTTTCAACAGGTTCATAAAAAGTCATTATTTAGGGTCTGGTCAGCCCAAGACTTCCTAACATGCATTTTACCTCAGAGTCACAGTAATCAGCACCACGCTGCCTAATTCCCCTGGCAGGAGCCCTCAGGTAATTAGCCTTGCTTTAATTTCCATGCCTCTCTCAAACCTCAAGCCACGGCTTTGAGGCAGGAACACAAAGTTGTGGCACTGCTGCTTGAAGTCTACAGCATAATAGGACCACATCAAAGCAAACCGGTGGGCAAGGTCACTCCAGGTGATACCTATTCCTGAGCCTGGGCTGAATTGCTCCAAAGTGCTAAAATATAGGGACTTACAGTGCTGGTGACTGCTGGTTGGCTCAGGGGAAGGATGGTTTGAAGGGCAGGCTTTGATGTCAGTGCAGATAGAGTCTCAAAGGTTGGTCATTGCCTTACCCAGCTTTCAGGCACATGAATTCATTAGTCACTTTATCATCTATCTGAGATGAAGCTTTTAGCTGCTGAGAAAGTAGAGAGTGAGAAAGGCTTCAAGCATTCAGTGTTGTCAGATACTGCTTTTTTTTTTTTGTATTTGGTTTGGTAGAAAACTTTTCTTTCCTTTTAAAACCTAAGAGGTAGAAGTGTCTAACATTCCAGAGACTACTAATTGCAGACATTAGAAACCAGATTTAAATAATGAAATTCATATCGCATGGGAGCTATTCTGAAACACAGTTTAGGACTTTCTCAGTGAAAGATTAATGCATTAACTCTACTATCCTTCCAGTGCTAGAATTGTCATAAATGGATTGTAATAAAATATGCTGTAGTTACTTTTCATTTAAAAAAAGATTGACAAGACTGTAACCTATTTATGTAAGAAGAGACAGGTGAAGCAAAAAAAAAGGGAAAATATGTCATTAAGCAATTTGTTCATTTAGTTCAGCATTTAATGCTGTCTATAACAAATACCTACTGCTTTAAAGAGCAAATCCTCCCACAATCTATCTAGATTCTGGGGATGTATAACCATAAAAATTCCTCCTTAGTTATTATAAAGCATTTCTACAAAATTAAGGCAGTTACTTAAAAAATTCAGCTTATTCTACCTTTTAAACAATTTACAGCTTTTCTCATTCAACAAGATTTTAAAGGGAGACTATAGTGTAATGAATTAAACAACAAAATATTTGTAGTTCTTCCATCATAATACTGCAATAATAAAGCTGATCTCTGCAGCCAGTTGCTGAAATCCTTTGTAATCCTCAGTGTGTTACTCACCTGGATTGCCTGTTGAATTTTACTAAATCGAGAGACGTACGATGAAGAAAGTGAATGCTGTGGGTTTTGTTCGTGTAGTTGGACTTTTACGAGCTACAGATATTTCAGAAATAAGCACAAACACAGATGTGAGCCCCTAAATCAGCATTTACCAGAAGATATTCAGTGACTTTCCTGGAAGTGTAACAACAAAAGGCAGCTAACATTGTGTATTGAATACAAACACTGCGAGAAAAGCGGGGGTGAAACTAAAGCTCAGATCCAAAGGACATGGAACAGATTGGAATTTCATGGCACAGACTTCCTCCCCTGCTCAGAGACTCAGACCTGAATCTCAAGTGCTTAAAAATCCAAGGGACTGACAAGAAAAAATGAACCAAGTTGCACACTTTTCTTCCTGTTGGAAAGTAAAAGTTAAGAAATGCATGGTCAGGCCATATTCAGCTTCGAAGAGTTTATGGCAGCTGTGGGACGGGTAAGTTTATGATGACACCACAAGAAATATTTGATTGCCCTTTTATTTAAATGAGTAAAATCCTAGCCTTGGTAAGGTCAATGTGACTTCTTCCAACCGTTCAGGAATCTCTATTTTACTTTTGCTTTAACAACCATTGAACAGAAATGAGTGAAGCCTTTGGGAGGCTGTATGAAACCTGTTGTACGCTAGGTTCAATAGCAGGGCAGACTTGGGAAGTTCCTTTTTCCATTGCTGCATGTTCTCAGGACAACTGAGATCCAGGACCCCAGGATCACCATGTCATAGGAAAAAAAAGAAGCAGTTAGGTGACTGAGCTGCAAAACAAACCTCCTAAGGAGGGGGTTTCATTAAGGCTGTACAAAATTTGGTATTGCAGTTGGGGTGGGGACAAGGCTGCGTGGCATGGAGGTGAGGCAGACCCTCAGAGCCAGCATGTACCAAAACCATGGTATGACACTCGTTACCCTGTCCTCTGCAATTGCACGGGGAAAACCCCAGCCTCTGTTTCTGAAGCTGCTGCCAAGACAGAGGGCAAAACTATGAAAGACCTGGCTTTTTAGAAAGGGATCCCAATCAGAGTCTGAGATTTCAAGATCTGAAAGCATTTTTTACTACTCCTCAATTCTTGAGTGAAGAGCCAATCCCCTGTAACTGCTTTTACCTTTTCAGATTGGCTAACCCAGTTGATCAGACAGTAAAATGACAGCTTTTTTTTATTGGTAGTAGCATTAGCAAAAATCCAGAAGGCCATGCACACCCTGTCTAGCAGCAGTTGCTAGGGAGCATCAGCTTTTGTGTGCAGCACAAGAAGTAGTTCCTGCTGCAGGCTGGGATGCAGTCTGCTGCTGAGCACCTGCCCAGGCTCTGCCTCCTGAGCCTTAGCGTGCTGCTTTTCTTCTGCAGCCTTGTATGGGGGAGTTTGTGGGTTTTCCTACCCTTCCTTCCCATATCCTGCTGCTCAAGTGTATACAGTGACACTGCAAGCAGTGTCAGGAACCAGCACAAGCTTTTCCTCAGCTCTAGCAACATTTTCATCCCTGCGATGTTGAGACACGCTCTCAGGAGGCCTGATGTGCATATTACTGAACAAGTCTGCAAAGTTTAAGCACTATCTAGATTAAGGCTCTCAGCACTATTAATATTCATGCAACTGATTCTTATAACTCTAGGCATTTCTTCTATAAATAACATGTGGCTTGAAGTTTCCTGCTAAATCAGGGTAAGTTTTATTGCATGGTGGCCTTCTGAGCAATGCTGAAGATGATAACTGAGGAGACACTCTGGCTGAGGAATTTTTCTTTGTCGTTTTCTAGTACTGCTTCTGCCAAGGGCTAATTCTGCAAAATAACATGTGTAGGCTCATTGCTTTGCTTAATAGAAAGAGAGAAGGACCTGAGCAGGACTGTAGAAAAGATATTATGTTATCTTGCTTTTGTTCAAGCTTATGACATGGTTTGAGCCCGTTACACTAGCTAAACTCTAATAAACATTTGACCTGTGAGTGCTAGAAGGCAATTCATCCTTATTTCCTCCTCCCCACCCTCCCAATTACATAAATCTGAATGACAAGCTATTTAATCTGGGTAATAGTTAACAGTCTCTGATTACAGCTGTTAATATTACCCAAAGGAATACCAGCTACTAGTCAGGAAAGCTGTGGTAACACCTTGCTAATGAGAACCATATTTGTGGTTACTCAAACTAAGTTTGATTCCCATAAACATGTTCATTTAAAAAAAAAAAAAAAAAAAAAGTTTCTTTTATGAAGGGGGTCAGTAAGAGGGTCCAACTATATAAGAATCCTGTAGATTTTTGGAAAGTTATTTGGACTGCCTCTGAATATCCTGGGATTGCTTTCAGCTTTCCTTCTCAGGCAGCTGAGACTACTTCTTACTCCCAGTAACTGTTTCCAGGCTGGTTTCCTTAATTAAAACTTTTAAAGTACTTTACAGTACAGGCAGTATAGCCTGCACAGAAGCATCATCTCTGAAAGTGATTATGATCCTCAGAATAACTCTTGAAAGCAGTAAGGAATAAAATAATAATAATTAAAAAAAAAAATTCCTCACACTGTTGTATTTCAGGATCATCTTTCCTGCTGATGCTTGGAGATGTCCAGTTTTTCCCTTCTGGAAAGGGGCTTTATGCTGCACTGCTAACTTTTATGTCTGAGATAGGGGGAGCATAATAACCTGAAGAAGATTGCTCATCATAGCAATTGTCAGGGCTGTAACACCCCCTCTCTTCAGAGTTTGTTTTTTTAGAGGAAAAAGGACAGTATTCAATACAAATTTACAGTATCCTTTTTTCCCCCCTTCCCTAGGAGCCTGTTTAGCTCTCTGTGCTACTGTCTTCTGGAGAACTTTGTGTCACCTGCCTACAGCAAAAGTATGGTCTGAAGAAAGAACATATCCACAGCCATCTGCTTGATTTCTCAGGTAACATCTGTTGGTTCTGCCTTTGAAAACAAGTTTGAGGATTCTATCTGTGAAGCTGGGCTCTTGGATGAAAACACTTTAAATGTTTAGTGTTCCTTATACACATTCAGTTGCCTTTGGACTTGATGGGATATGGGTTTATCCGATGAGAAAAGGTGTTTTCTAACAGAAGCCAGAGAGTGTAGCACTGTGCTTTATACCTGCCACGCAGAAGTCCCTCTCTGTTACATAAGGTAATAACTTATTGTTAAATTGTTGATAACTTACTAAAAGAACGCTGAGGAAGTGTAAAATGTTAAACCTTGCTTTCCTTCCATTCTTCCTAAGGGCCTAGATTTATTTAGCTGAAGCTAAATAACAAAGGGTAGCAGCAAGACTGGATAACCAAAAATATGATTTCAGATTGCACCATGAAGAGGTGGCAAGACTATTCCTTTTTCACAGGGCTTGTCAAGTCTGTATATACAGTATTCAGATTTTATTGTACGAGTCTGTGTAACAGCTTATGTCTTGATTTTTTTTTTAGTACAATGCTAAGTACTCTGAAAGTTGTTCTTGCTCTCTCTCTCTGTATGTATGTAATTAAAATATCATTATTGAACTGTAAGTAGTTAAAGTCTGTTTATTCTATTGCAGTACAACTACAGAAACTATTTTATTCAGTCATGGAAGAGTTTCATTTGCTTAGACTTGGGAGAATTAAGAATGTACTATCAAGTAAAGACCACAATGCAGGAAAGAAGCTACTAAATGGAAAGCATGGCAAAGTAATTGAAATAAAGTTCTAGGTTTATATTAATTTTCCAGGTTTTTTTTTTTAATTGCAAAATGTAATCTCAGAAAAGCCTCAAAGCTTAGAATGGACCCTGCTATGATTCGGGGTTACTCAGCTCTAAAATTAATCTGTAGCAGGAAACAGCACTGATACTGAAAACAGGTTTCCATAGAGGTTTCCTATGAACAGTTGTTCAACAGTATTATAAACAGTTTAAACATTACAACTTCAACTCAGTTATTTTCAATACCAGGGGATATTTTACTAAGATCTGTTCTTACCAAACCTGCTTTGCTTACGATGACAGTTAGACTACCATGGCTAAAGAAAGAAGAAAGGTGCTGACACCTCTGACTTCAAGTACACCCTTGGGCAATAGTATAAATATGTTGATGTTTTGTAAACTAGTACTTGACAGAGGCACAAAATAGATGCTTTCCCATGGGAATTTTCTCTGTTCCCCCCGTGGCTTTTATGGGAAGAAGTAGCTGCTCTTAGATATCTAGGCGCTCTTTTTATTACTGTTAATTTCAGGTTCAATAGCAGCAAGAGACTGACAAAGCTTGCTAGCAGGGAGCTTTCAGGCAAGCTGCTCAATGTAGTTTTGCCAATACATTGATCTGCTCCACCCTTGTTACGTCTGCCTTGACTTTTCCTGGGTACGGTTAATTTTAAACAAAGTCCTAGTACCGGTTTAGTCTTGCTGTAGCCTTGGAGGACCTGACAAACTTTGTGTTTTGGTGCAGATTTGGAGAGCATTCAGTAATTGATTCACTGGAGTGCATTATCAGATGTGTTAGTGGTAGGGGTGGAGTTTAATACCTGCCCAAAGGTTTCTTAGATCCAGGGATCTGTTGCACAGGTCAGGTCAAACTGGGGCTCTGTTCCAAATGTTTCACAAAGCCCAGTGTTTCTGTTTAAAGCTTAAAAGTACCCTTTTGCATGCAGTGTTCAACAGTACTGTCACAAAAAACCCCAGCAACACTCTTATAACATAAGCAAACTAAATTATCAGTATGTAGCACACTTCAGTCAGACCTGTTTCAACTCAAGTTATGTTTGCATTATGCTATATCCAGACATGTAAAGGTAATTGACTCTATTTATATAGACAATCCTTAGCAGACCTTCTCACAGATTGCACTGTTTCTCTTATTTTGGAAGTTACTCCTGCCAAAATCATGACAGTACCTATAACAGAATGAGCAGAAATGGAATAGGAAAAAACCCCAAAATGTCTTGCACTGTATCATCTCTGTAAGTATCAAAAATGAGGCCATTTTCCTGAGTCAGGGTAAGAATTCACAAGCCCCCTCTGATATGATATTACTGCTGTGAAATTTCTAAGTGGATGGCCATGGCAAAGGATGGTGTTGTCACCAAGATGTGTGGCTTGAGATTGAAATTCCCTGTTCATGAGATCATCTGCGCTATCAGCTTCCTGAGCTGGTGCTGTGCCAGCATCATCCTTTATCTTTACTTGCAGCCTGATCCTGCCTCTACTGTAGTTACATCTGGCTAAACTTTCTTTGGTGTTGGTTGCAGTAAATTCACTCCCTTTGTCTCCCAAGCAGGGAGAAGGCTTGGGAAATAGGCTCCAGTTATTTGACTGCATCCATGAAAATTGGCCTTATCTATCTTGGAAATTTCTTCTCTCTTTTCCAAATTTTCTATTTGCAACTGGGAAGTGTTAGGTTGTTACACCTTTTGAAAATGAGATCTTGGCAAGCTCTTTTTTTCTTTACCCGTTCCTTTCATTGGAAAAAAGAATTTACATTATAGCTCTGCTTGAGCTCAGTGTGTCTGTGAGGTCCTGCTTCCTACAAGAATGAAGGTGAAAGGAGATTTTTCTTCTTTTTTTTTTTTTCGGTTGTCACTTCTGTTGCATCTTCTATATTTTGTTTAAATGCAATAGGTTCTGTCTACAGCCATGATTTTATTCCCTAAGTCTGGTGCAACTTGCTTGCACACAGCTTTACAATATTCAGTAAACACGTGGGAGAAATGTGAATTATGCTTTACCAGTGCCTCTAAAGACACTCTTAAAAAAGAATAGCAAGGAAACAGAAATGAAGCAAACGTCTAGTTGCTGGGAGGGAGGAGGTTTCAGTTCCATCATGCAGGGTATTTAAAATGACCTTCCCAAGGTCAGCTAGGACAGCAGTTTCATTTGTTGGGAATTAAAGGTAGAACTAACTGTGACTTCGCTAGGAAGGTTGTCTATAAAACAGATGAGCTCTTTCTTCTTTACTGAAGGTCTGTCACATCCTTACATGAAGCAGACTGGATGTTTCATACCATTTAGGAAGTGGCAGCGGGTGGTTTGAATTAGTAGATTTAGTATGAAGCTTTTGACAGCCTAAGTGCAACATACGCACCGCAGCTAGCAGCATGAAGTTTGAGGCGGATTAACCAATCTATATTTCACTAACAACAAAAAATGTGGTTCTACTCACTTGTTACTTGCTTTCCTTGCTCATTTTGCTACCTTTTGTCTGCTGCCGAGATGTCTTCTTGCCCAGCAGAACATGCTGTGATACAGGCAGCTGCTGATCTGGTGTCCCCTGCTCCATTGCCTGCCTCCTCCCACACCTGCAGGAAAACAGCACAGCTTCCCTACGGCTTGGGCATCTCTTTGGCAGGGGGGCTCCAAAACGTGCATAAGCATCATCATGCTGCAAGCCAGGATGTCGTGTCTAGTGAGGCGCTCTCCTCACAGGAGTCTTGCTAAAGGGGCTGTTTCTCAGGCAGCAACCCTGCCTCAGAAACCCTCCCCAGCCCAGAACCCCCACATATGTGCACCACTTGTGACCTAAATATTTGGTCTGCCAGCCTCTCCCATCCCAAACCCTGACACGTGGAGCCTTGGATAGGGGCATGTTAGAAAAGCAGAAACAGAAAAGAAAGTTAGAAACATCAGCCTGAGACAGAACACAGTTTCCATTCTTGTTTCTGCAGGCAGTTTGATGCACAGTACTACAAGCCATTAGGATTTATCTATCTGTATACACTCAAGGCAAATAGTCTTAAAAAAAGTAAGAATGTGAATTTAAATTGCATTAGTCAAAATGGAATAAACCTTGTACAGAAGCCCTCTTTCAGCATTAACTTAATTTGGGTCCATGTCTTCCCACACAAAGAAATTTTTTTATGCTTCCCTTTATCTGCTAACAACACTTCAAGCTCACAAAATTTACCATCAACATCTGATAAAACCAGAAATATGGGATATGAATCAGATTTTTAAAAATGGTGGTTTAGTATTTGAATCTGCTTCTTTCATTTGGTTATTTCACCTTATTACTTATGTCATTTTAAAGATGACATGATGCAATACAGGATCAGCTTTCATCTGTAATACCAGTTCTGTAGATTTGTTACTAATGCACGTGCCCTCTCTCTCCTGGCTAACTCAGGTTTTCCAAATCATCATCTAATTTTTCTATGCCTTTTAGCGAGTAATTACCAAGTTACCAAGGTCGTGGGGAAGCTTTAATGTATTTCAGTGCAGTTTTTCTTATACGTGCATTTTAAGTGTAATAATATATGTATTAAAAAAAGATAGGTTGCAGTCTTGCCATTAAGCTTAATACCAATTTCTGGTACAGATGGTAGTCCATTGAGATTAAAAACACCCCAGGAAGAAAATACATCCAGACACTCAGCAGGTATCCCTTCAGCCTCTAGACAGAGCCCTTAAAACCAGTTTCTCTAGCTCTGACACTATTTCTAGCATAGTAATAACCTCTGGCACGTTGGTTTTTGTTTTGTGTGTTCTCAGTGGATTGTATGTTGAAAGCAATACAGTTCCACTTAAAACTGTTCTATATTTTGTTTTTACAATAAGTTTTATTGAAACTGTATGTGTGGTGGTATTAGAGTCTGGCATACAACAGTGTTAATCTCCCTGATTAGTCTTGCCAATGCATTGATCTGCAGTACGAGGCCTATTTTTATCCCTGCTGTTTGAAGTACAGTCAGTCATGACCACATTTCCATTAAAGACTCGGCTCTGAACCATTTTAATCTGTGACTAATAAGAAAATCGTAACATTTTCATTAAATCCACATACAGTCTCAGCACTATCATTGGTGCTGGCAGAGTAGTTCTGTTTCTTGAGTGATGCAGCTGGCTGACCGAACAGACAGCCAACTTCTTCCTTCACTCCCAAGTAATTGTACTCCCTATTAGTGTCCCAGATATGTTTGATCAATGTGTAAATCTATTATTCAGCTGGCAGAGGGAGAACACCACAGTAAAATGGCAAGTCAGAAGAATAAGCAATAGGTCCAAGAAATAGGAACTAGTAAGCCCTTGACATGGATAAATTCTGAGGGGAGAGACCTCCATTCTCTTAGCTCAATGGGCAGAGGTCCACACTAGATGTAAAAGTTTTAGCACTGGTATTTCCTTTGTTGAGGACAAAAAAAAACCCCAAAAACTAATTTTTTGTAAACCTAGGAAACCCCCCCCCCAAAAAATTAACAAAATGAACATATTAGAATTAGATTACTCGTGCAGGCTTAATTTCTGCCTGTTCGAGGAATATCAAGTTTAAATGAATTACCTGGTTACATATTTCTCTACATATTTATTACAGGGCTGCTTTGTCATTCTGTGGGAAAGGTGAGTGAAGGTCTGTGAGGAAGTGGGGCTCACCAGTGAAGGAGGCTGCCCTCTGCAAAAACACCCCTTGCCAATTTGTGACAAAAAGCGTTGAGTTGAGCAGCGACTGAGATGTGGAGCTTGAGCTGGTGAGGAAGGGATCTGGCTGTAGCGCTGGAGTGAGAGTGCTCCTCTGCTACATTGTCCCAGTGGGAACAAGGGAAAGGTTTGGAGACTCAATTAAGCTCAAACATCTGGTTTTAGTACATTGGGAGAGAAAAATCAGGTAAAGGAGGCTACGTGAAAGGGTAAAGAAAGATCAGGCATAAGATGATGGAGAAGAAGAGGCAGTTTTAAAACGGAATAGCAGACTGGAAAAATGAGAAGGCTTTGAGTGTGGTTAGACAGCCTCTGGCCCAGCGCTGGAGTGGGGTCCAGGCAGAGGCAGCCGCTCTCTGCTCTGCCCGGGAGATACGTTAAGGTGGCAAAGACGAGCACTCAACGGGGAGGAAATGCCAGACCGAAGTTGCAGGAGTAATCTCAATTTTGCTCACGTGTGTGCATTTTATGTAAGCAACATGCTCAAATACCGCTGCTTGGGGTTTTTTTTCCACAGGGCCTAAGCTTTTCTGGGTGCTGTGAGCAGCCATCCCACGCACTTAATGAGCAGCAATTAAGTATTTTAGTTTTTCCTTGTGCTCAGTAAACAGCATCCTATCTTCCGCATCGCGTGCTAGCGGAACGCTCGCGTAACGGCCACGACTCTCTTAACGCGCGTTAAAGGCCCCCGTTAATGACTGCTGGTTATACTTTTAATCTGCAGGAGCGCACGGCCCTGAGCTGGCGGCGCCCAGAGCTCGGCGGTCTTGCGGAGAAGCCCGAGCAGGGCGACGCGGTCTCCCCGAGGACCTTGGGCTCTGGGCAGCACCGGCAGAGCGGCGGGCAGCCAGCACCTCTGGCTGCCGTTGCTTCGCCTCGGGCGGTTTACGGACACCGAGCGGTACCGGCGGGGCACCGAGGGCCGCCGCGCCGGCCCCGCCCGTTGCCGTGGCAGCGCCAGCGCCCGCCCCTCCCCGCCGCCGGGGCGGGGAGCACACGCACGTGCGCGCGGGCGAAGGCTGCGCGGCCTCCCCCGCTCCTCCCGCTGCCG